>JAPYZR010003204.1:0-14756 GCA_030522945.1 Trichopria nigra
ACGTGGACATTTGATGAAAAAATAGGGGGTAATTTTTTTTGCCGACATGACCAAATTCAATACTTCGTCCGACCTACGGTGCGGGTCGAAGTAAAAAATTCAAGCATTGAAAAAAGTGTTGATTTACATATATGAGTGGGTAAGAATTAATTGACGATTCTTTGCTGGTTATAACGAAACGTTTGAAGGCACACGCACATCACGGGCCTCTTATGCGCTATTCAACAAAAAAGTGATAAGCGGTCCACTGAACCTTTTGTATCGTCCACGTTCTAAATGAGTATGGGGCAACCTGAAGGCAATTCACCTTCTTATACGTTCCATTTTTACCAGAAAATAAATCAGAACCGAGCACGACGTGCATGTATATGTGCATTGTACCGCAATTTCCACGTTCTTTTGTTATAATGCATCGCTCATTTATTTTTAAAATCATTAATTGGATAAGTGAACGCGTGTAAATCCGCGTGTGTGTCAACAACTGATGAGCGAGTCTTTGCACAATTTTTAGCAAAAAAATTTCGTTCAAAAATGTGACTTAATTTCTATGGTTTAATTATTTTGAATAGTAATTGTATGGTAATTATGGCGAATTTATATTTTTAGTTGCGTAAGTACATACTTGCATGGAGTGCCAAATTCTCATTTTATATGAGGACCAAGACAATTAAAAACAATTGAATATAATTGCACCATATCATTCCAACAAAAGTTTTAATGCTGAACATTTTGTACTGGAAATTGTGCGAAGAATCACTCCTCGCAATTTTATTCAACAATTTTAAAATTACATTAGTATCTCCAATCTGTAGCGAATATTATGTTTTATCATATTTATTATGTACCATTTTGGTTTACTGTTTTGTGTAAGGAAAATGACTAATTTTTCTTAATATATTATTAGACGCTAATAATTTTGCTATTTTTCCTTTAAATAATGTATAAAGTGGATATAACATTCTTATTTTTTCCAGACTTTTTGAAAAAAAAAAAAAAAAAAACATATTTAAAAGTTACAGAAAAGGGTTGCTATGTTTCTATGGCCCCTTACAAGTGGTAGCATCTTTATATAATAATGATGACATAATTACTATATATTATTATTATATAAAATTATAATAATGAAAGACACCTCGTGTATAAAATTTTTGAAAAATCAATATTAATATTAATATTAATCATTACAGTAGTTGGTTTTAATTTTTCTTTCAGTATTACAATATTATCATATACGTAAGAATGCATTGTCATTAATGGATTACAGCATTATCTTTTATGCATTACTGCATTACAGTAATGCAGAAGTTTGGTAACAACCAAGAATTCAAAACCAAACCCCTGAAATTGAATAACAATATTTAACTAACAAAGTGACTAATAATAATAATAATAATAATTTTGAATTTTCTTTAGCATTTAATTTTTGCTTAACTTACTAAAGCAGATGTTTGAGAAATCGAACCAGCGACGAAACATTTTGACTTATTGTTGTTTAAATCCGTACGACTGAACATTGGGTAAATGCATTCATTATAAGCGAATCTTCGGTTCTTGAAGAAACGTTAGATTTTATTACTCCTACGATTTGTTTTTTCCTTATTATCGTGCAGTTCTTCTGAATATTCGGCCTAATTCTGCATTTTAGAGGGAGTTTAAAATATACTATTATTAATATTAGTGATAATGTTTACAGAGACGTTAATAATATTTCATTATATTTAACATTTAAATTTAAATTATATATTAGAATATATCTTAGTTGAAGTATGAATGGAAAACAAAATTAAAAAAAACGACAATATTTACTTTATTAGAATTAATTGATACAATATGTTATCACTGTAAAAAATAAAACTTATCATTCTAAATGATCATGTATGGTAAAATGTTAATATCCCAAATTTTTTACTTAACATTGTATTAATTAAAATATAATTTTTTAATGATTTTCAAAATAGTTTAGTTTGCCTTATTTTTATTATAAATTAGTTTTCAGAAATATATTGTGTGTGTATATTTTATTAAAGATGTATTACAAATAATTCATTAAACATTGCAAAATTTGCTTTATTTAAGTCATTCAATTATTAAATATTTTTTTTTTTTTAGTCGAATCAAAGCATTGGATTTTCCAAAGTATTCTTATTGACATTCAGAATTACAATGGGATTCAGGAAGAATCAAAAATGTAATTTCTGCAATTCTTCTGAAGCAGTAACATCTAAATTCTTAAGTAAGTAATATTAAATTTCCATATAAAGAAAAGAAATTGAAAACGATTATTTGAAACAATTAGGAACAGAATAAGACGCACTTATTGTATAATTTCAATCATTTTTTGTTTCGTTCGTTGCGTTTGTTTACAGACTTCCCTCGACGTTTTCTGAAACTTTCCCAAGTTTTTCGAAAATTTCATGAATTTTGGAGAAATACCAACGTAGAAGTCAGTTTATTTATTAATAAATTATTTATTAATAAGAATTCTTATTCTTTTTAGGTTAGCAAACATCGTGGACGTGCATTAATTTAAAGTAATTAGAATTGATGGTCAACATTTTTACTAGAACAAACTTAAGAGTAAAGTAACTGGAATCTATAAACAAATTCACAATTTTGACAATCAACAATTATAAAATAATATGCAATTAATAGCTATTTATAGTTTACGTACATTTTAAGTGTCAATTTATTTTTGCACGACTAGGACATAAATATATCGAAGTTTCATAAGATATTATAATGAAACGTATCGGACATTAATAGTCAATTACGCGTCTTTACAAAACGCGCGTAGGAAGACCCCACAAAGTCATCAACATTCAAGTCACCTGCATAAGACGCCTCATAACGTTCTATTTTAAGGTTAAGTAGATACTATTTCGAACTCGACTCAAAGTGCCGACCCTAGCCGCTCTATCGATAAGTAATTTACTCAATATCATATCAGCAATAATATTATAATTAAAATAACCATTTATTTCATTTTATGTTGCATTTTAATTCAATGAATTATTCTTTGTAATTAAAATAATAATTTTCTTTTTATATGAACCGTTAGTATTAATTTATTTCAAACTTTGTTGATGGACATTTACATTGACGAGCATATTTAGAATACATAATATAAGAAAATACATATAAATATTGTACAGTTTTTCACACATTCAGTCTATAATTTATTTTGACTCATACATGGTATGTACTACGGTTTTAATTTAAAAAAAATTTTTTTGTTTAGATTGTGTGTATAGTGTTTTTGTTTGTTTTTTATTTATTTTTGTATTTTATTTATTTATTTTTTTTATACAAAATTGTATTTAAAATAGATGCCCCTGAGAAGGACCTACAAGAGGTCGAAACGTTGCGCTTGTAAGAAAAGTTTGACATTTATGTCATACTTTATATAGATATAGGTAAGATCAATGTAATGAACTGTAATGGCCATCAACAAAGTTTGAAATAAATTCTTTGTAATTGTTTGTAATTTTTCAAATTTTCTTGATTTTACAACAAATGAAATGTTGACATCAAGATGTTTCATTGCGACATTTCAAATTTATTAAGTTTTGTCATTCAGTGTCATATCAGGTTTAATGGCAGAGATAACGTTATACAAATGAACGTAAACAATTTTAATATAGTCTAATTTACAGGTGTGGGGTCGTTATGAAACAAAATTTCTTTCCACGAATCACGAGAACAATAATATGAGATTGCTCTTATCGAGTAGAAATAAATACATATTCATGTTTGCTCGAACCTCGATCTGTCAGTTTTGAATGAAATCTCGTCACTTTGATAGATGGAAATATATAAATTAAGTCTTCGATCATCAGAGTTTTAACATTAAAAATTATGTGCTATAAAAATTTTTTAATACATTGGTTAAATTAATTATACAAGTTGTTATCGATAGACATGACCATAGGATATTCTTAATATTCTAATACTGATGGCGCACGTTCTTCATGTACAAACTGGTAATTAATAGTTGTTACGATCACGTTTGTTCTCGGATTCATTTGTCACGTTGGTCTAATAATACGAATCAATACAAAAATGGAGAACGTGAGATTATGCCACGGCGAATCAATTCTTACGTCCCATATTGTCCATTAAAAATTAGTTTACATTATCAACAATAGTAACCAAGAAAGTATCTTTACGCGCCATCCAGCATTAGGGATGAAAACAATCGCTTCATCATGACACCATTGCCACCTTACGTTGAATATACTCACGATGTCAAAATGAGTTTCATGATTTCTTGTCATGACATCATCGTATCAACTGGACAGAAGAATCATGCCAACCGACACTAACAAACAATCGATATTATATACATGTAATCTATGTTTGATGTAACTTCTCGACGCAAACCGAGCTTTATAATCATATCCAATGCAATCGTGTCATATGGACAACAAGAAAAAAGGGGACAACGATCTACAAATTTATTGAAAAATGTGTACTTTTTGTATTTCGGGGATTCGAGCTCTGATCCGAAATCCATGTTTTCAACCAAGACTTCACGCGGTTCTTCGACTTGGTAGCCGGCTCCATTGTACGTATACAGGTGTCACTTTTGCCAGTCACGAGTTACACGTAATTTTTAATTGTCAATTTAATTTTTGCGAACAAACAAAATTATATAACAATCGACGTTCGAGGTTCGAGGATCGAAGAGGCGCGGACGACTGGAGTAACGGTGCGTAGAGAATCTCGATCGATTCAAAGTTGCGTCTCTTTTGCGAACCCATTGGGAACCTGCTTCTCACTCTCTCCCCATAGTCGAGATCGCCAAAGAAGGCGTTACGTCTCAGACCACGCCAGTCACACCGCATCATGTATATCTTTCTGTCTCGATCGTATATATATATGCATCCCATACGGTGGGCATATACGAGACGAGACAACTAATCAGGCATAATCGTATATCCGCAATGATATGAAATAACAGTGATTTATTTCGAGTGACTTCTTCAAGTGCATTTGTCGTTCGGAGCAACGACGGTATGCTAAATGATCGTTGACACATGCATTTTCGAAATAAAAGTAAGATGACCAACAGCATTGTATACCGCGCGTAATTTGTAATTATTGCGTGCACGGCATCGGAGCGGACATCCGATATACCCTGTATGACATGCTTGAGCAATTTTATATACCAGTTGCAAAGAGAACATATTATTTCGTAATATGCTAAGTATAATATAAAAGTATTGCTGTATCGTATATACATTTTTAATGATGGTAAATCGTGCATCGCGTAAGCAACTTAATAAAACAGTTTCGATCAGTTTTCAACATATTATTCTCTGTTTGTTTATGGTTTTCTTGAATATTTGCATTTTTATACAGGGTATATTCTATAACTGCTGATGATTCTAGCATGATTCTTTGAGCAAAAACTTCATGTATACCAAAATTTGATCCGATTGCTAATCTAATTTTGTCGTATTATTTTTAGTTGGCCCTTGTGGACTGTGCAAATACATTTGCGTTAGAGGCCATCTGGTGCATAAATGGCATGAAAAATGTTTCTTCGCTACATTGGCCGTAAGGGCCAACCCGAAATAATTTGCCATAATTAAAACATCAATCGTCGGATTAAATTTTGCCGAAAGACATTTTTACTTATGTGGGAAGAATTACTCCTTGCAATATTATCCGTCAGTTGTAAGACCCGATATATACATGTATGAATGGTCAGAAATGGTCAGATCGAAATTCTTTTTTTTTTTAATTGTGAACTTGTGCTTTTAAAGGTACCTAAAAAAGTATCCTAATGACATAGTGTCAATCTATACAAAACGAAAATTTATATCTGAATAAAGTCCTTTTTTAATTTCGACTTGAGCGATATCAAACATAATTGCATTATCGCAAAACAAATCTCAACGAAAACGATTGAAGTATATAAACAAGAAACAAGAAAAAAAAAGAAGAAAATCGTTCATTTTTATTTTTTGTTCAATATTCGATTTTGACTATTTGAAATCTGAAATTTAAATGGATGTGTAAAGCATAATTCATTTCGCAGATGATAAGACAGAAAATGCAAGAGTTGATGAAAATCCAATAGACGAAAATAAGGATAAGTAAATGATATTTTATCGATCGGATGACAATTTTCATCATTTATTACAGAAGTCAACGAAATCAAAGAAAAACAGGAAAATTTATTTGTGTTGTTTTGTATTTGTTTATGTCAAATTTAAATAATTATAGCTATTGTACTTATAAATGAAAAGTTAAAAATTTGATTCCTTATCGATATGACCACCTAGATTCATAATATATATGGAACTATACAAAATTAAAAATCAAAAATTCACAAAACGTAAAAAAAAGGGCGATAAAAACTTGGGGTAATAACAGAGATAATATTGGATAAAAACTAAAATTATTCAACAAAGTAAAGGAAAATTATAAATCAAATTCTACTATTAAACACGAATAAGAACTGCGTAGAAAAATCTTCAAAGAATGACAAAAGTCGTTATAAAAAGTCCGAAAAGAGAAGTTCGTTTGAAATGTAGAAATTGGAAATAGTAAAAAAACGACGAAATTGATAATATCCCAGCAAGCGCAATTTTGACAATCATGTAACAATTACGTAACAGTTACGTAACTGTTACGTTCAATGTTTGCATATGCATTAATGTAATAACAATTGACAAAATTTATAAAAATTAAAAATATACTCATAATAATTTTCAAATATCGACAAAAAAAATGTTACAAAAGTGATAAATACTGATGAATTCAACAAAAATCATATACAATGTTGATAAATTGTAATTGAAAATTGCACAAAAAAAAGAAGAATGCCAATAAAATATGGATTTTGCAAGAAGATACATATGGATCTTTAAAGATGATAATAATTGAGAAACGAGGATAAAAATTAATTTCTCAAAATGACACAGAAGTTGACAAAGTTAAATAAAATACAGGCAATTAATATAGAAGCGAATAAAATAAACAAACTTTAAAAATAATAGATTTTGACAAATTCCAAACATTGACAAAAATAAACGAAATATATTTTGAACTGTTTATCCATGTTTATTACTTTGTTTAACGCGCTGACTTTCACATTATTATTATCATTATTGCACTATAGCAGAATTGTTTTTTTTTTTCTTAATTAATTAAAAATCAAAGCAAAGAAAACCGTACCATATACATTTGATGTTGCCAAGATGTAACGGCTCGACAATTAGTCAATATTATTTTTAATAGAAAACCATATTTTATATTAAATATATATAGGTTTTATTGACAAATTATTAGTAGTCCGAACACGTATATGATTATAATAAAGCATGCCCTCCCTTAATGCGACCAATGATTATACTCTATTTGCATTGTGCATGATCTCTGTGAAATAAGTTTGGATAATAAAAGACTCCAAAAATAATTTAATATCGATTCGGAATAGGGTTAAAACATATCACATATAGTACACCTTTATTTAATAATAAACGATTTGTTTCAAACGTTCATTTAATATTTTCAAATTTTAATTTAAAAGTTTAATTTAAAAATCAATACTAAAATTTATCGTCATTACTGATATTCGTTGGTATCGAGAGAGGCATATTAAAAATTTTGACGAATAAAATATATTTATAACCTAATTATTTGGTGCATACGTCGTACATGTTGAGTATGGTAGATAATATTACACAAATATCAAACTGCATCAAAGTTGTGCATTTATAAATTAATATAAATGGCGACCAATCTATATATTTCATTCTTAATGATCATACATAACCACAAGAAAATGTGTTTGACTTTTATAGATGTCAATTTATCTACATACCTTATATTTCGGCGAATGTCAAAAACAGAGAATAGTCTCGGTTTATCCCTGCGAAGTAGCAATCTCATTTTTTTAATTTCAAATCTTAACCTCAAACGTTGAAGCGGAGTCCAATGACATCGTTGAACGACAAAGGGTAAGAAATTTATATCTCGGAGAAGATTCTTCATTACGCTGATATTCTCATCTTGTAATTTTGTAACTTTTATAGTTTTTTTATTATTTTTCTTCTTTAATTTTACGCGTTAAACTACTTGAGATTTAGACATTTCTCAAAACAAAATCCGGTCCAAAAAATATCACACGTTGTACAGTTTTAAATCAGAATATATTGTTGTATTGGTAGAATGGTAAAAATATACTTTTTACAAAGGCATTGGCTGCATCATGTACTTATACATTATTCTGACGATTTCGCGATTACATGTTTCATTTGCTTTTCCACATTTTGACATTTAGTGAATATTTATAACGAGAACAGCTATTTACATATAAATACTGTTTTTAGACAATTGTACGAATCGACTTATTATAGTTCCATAAATCGTATCCCGTGGGACAAATCTTTATAGAAATGTTCCAATCCCAATCTTTCAATTATCAATATCAGTGCAATACTTTTTTAGTTTACTACATATAAACATATTACTAATTAAGTTTAATAGATATTATCGGATAAAATCGATATGGATTTGAATAAATTAGAAAAATCGATTTTAATACAAATGTTAAACTTTGCGTGCGTTTTTATCGATTTCGCGCCCTAAGGTGAAAATTACAGGTGCAAATAATCAAGCTTTGCGCCCGTCAAGTCGATTAATGCTTAGTGATTAACATAAAAATGACCAGAAATTGACAAAACATGGTTAAACTTTTATTTTATTAATATTAAGGTTATTAATATTTCGAATACAATATATAAAGAAAAGAATTTTTACCGCTTACACTTTAAGTAATTATAAATCGATCGATAAAAGTGATCTATTATAGGATAAGTACCTTATCGATTGAATATATGTCAGTACCCCTTTGGCTCGTCGGATAATATTAATATAATTTTAATCATTATGCATGTAGTCCCAAATCCAATTTCATTTAAATCAATTAAGAATTAAACGAGAAATACGTGAAATAAGTAAAAACCCCCTTTAATTAGTTGGAAAGTAGTGCTTTATTTCGTATTTTAACGAAAATTTGTTAAATATATAGACCGAATTATCCCAGAAGTTTGATGTATAATATCATGAACTATTCAATCGTATGTGTAATTGATTTAGAACTTAGAACCGATTTCACCAACGATAATTACTTAATACATTCAAACACGCGTTAAATTACATAATGGCCAATTATATTCGCGAATTCGAAATTTGATTAATAATAATGTCTATAATCTGTGAACAATAAAGTTCAAAATTGAAAGCGTAACGGTCACTGTAATTATTGTTTGGGACAATGACCCAAAGCAATAATAAACAATAATAATAATATTATCTGTGAACAATGTTGATGATTCACATTCAAAATTATTTTCTTCAGCTTATTACGTAAATATAATTTAGATGTATGTTTAAAATGTAAAGATGAACCTTGACAGTAATGCGGGCAGTAAGTCTGGTTACACAATAGGCCGTTTCATCCTGATCATTATGTCGAATCGTTTAGCCCGCAATGGTAACACATATGAGCGATATGTTTTACAAAATGAATTTAGACGGAAATTATGGACTTCTCACACTTTTTCAATTTCCTCGAGTGAATAACGACTCAATTTAAATGTTGCATCGGAAAAAATAACCAACCTAAATTTACACGAATACATATTGCTACAAATGAACCCCTTTAGCCACTACTCGTTAATAAAGTTAGGCATTAGCCTAATGCCTAAAACTTTAATTTCTCTTAAAGGACTCAGTCCACAATGGGGACCACTCATCGAAAATGGATACTTCCAAAAAAAGACACTTTTACGAAGAACATACACGATGCACTACTTAGATAAGTTAATTCCACAGAGTATAGGCTAATACTTATTTCAAGACCCCTCCCTGGTACCCATTGAAGTGAAAATAGGTTAAACATATCCCTTTCAAATATATAAACTTAATATGAACAAAGTTTTGCCGGTACGTTTTAACACATAGGTCCAATAATTGAAAAGTCCCAGTAGTGGAACGAGCAAATACACCAGTGTCTATCAAGATCCATCCAGTGGAAAGTGTTTTTCATAATTGCATGGATTTTTTGTGAAATGTCTATCTGAGCATTATTAAAAGAAAAAAGTGCATATATATATCAATTAAAATAGTTTATACAACATAGATTTGCCTTTATCATAAAAAGAGATGTTCTATCAGTCTAGCCAAGTATTTCCTGCAACGTTAAAATTACTGCAACAGTATTAATTTGGTCGAGTGCAGCTACTTGTGGAAAGTGCTATTTTCTGCCACTCATTAAATAAATATAAAACAAAAACGATGATTTCCTAGTAAAAGATAAGACCATGACCATTTGTCAAGGGGCACCATTACTTTTAGATTAGAGGCCAGAAAAAGATGGTCATAAAAATTAGCAACATTTTCTACTTAGGTTGAGTTTGACTGACAAATGATACTTTGCATGCGATGATCTGACATGGATCAAATACGACCTTATACAGTTATATATAATTGATAATAATGTCTGTTATGATATTATCACTCGCTCCCTGCTATCCGGTACAGAGCACTTTTGCACTTTCGTATTAAATAGCTGGACAATTGAATCAATCGTAGGTCGCTAAAACCCTTCGAGATCATGACTTGGTTTTTCAGTTACAAATCATTACACTTAATTGCGTCATTTAATGACAGTTAATTAACAATGAACTTGGTAGGTAAATGCCGAGGGACACTTGACCTCATCGTACGTGCGAATAAAATCCTGTACATTTATCACTGGAGATTCCCTTTAAAAGAAAATCTTTTATTATATAGCTACCTTAATAATTTATTCGTTATGGCTGAACTATATGACGTTCTATTGTTTTTTTTCACGATTTCATTTAATATAAAAACCGGTGCTCGACCATCACTGACCTATCCCAAACGAGTTCAGGAGATGTCCGCGTCGCGTTGCTCACTGGAAGCCGGTGAACATGGAGCTTCGTCACCGTCCTATTCTTACACATAGGCTCGACACCGATGTTGATATATTTAGAAATCTGTGAGGCGACGACGTCGCAACTTTAATCATGATCCACACGGTATGCTCAGTCCATATCGCACAGGCGCTTCAGTTCACATGTTGCTTATTTTCCATTCCTGCATGGCGTCTATATACCTGTTGTCCGCGTACGAATATGTGCATGCATGCAGGTCACGTGCACCTTTGCATATGCTCGTTCGGGCCAGTGCTGAGATTCTTACGGGTCAGTTTGTTTGTTTGTTTGTTTATGAATAATGCGCAGGCGCAAGACGACCATGTATATTCTTTTTCAATTCGTCAATGTAAAAGCACATCATGTTAGTGTTTTTGTTTTTACTTGGACACCTACACTGACTATGTCGTGATTGTGAGGGTGAATGCTTTAAGGTAACACGAGAGTCGCAACGTGAAAGGGTCGTATACATTGATGTCTATGGGGGTATCTTCGCGTGTATATATAAGGTCGCGAACGTTTATGTATGCGTAAGAGCGTGACCCGGAAGGTGTGTTTTTACATGATTTATTATAGGTCACTACGGGTATATTTAAATTGTAGGCAAGCTCTTTTTACGTGACACTGTCTTGTTGTCATACCTACATGAAAGACTCACTTTCCGTACACGTTAAAAACTATGGCAGAAACCAATAATTACAATATGTTGAGAATTAGCATTTCTAAATGCTAAATTTCCTAAATGGTCGAGTCATGAACAAGATAACCATGGAGGATTGTCATTCTTCGTCCAGGCCAGACAAAATTATTATCTATCAATCTACTTCTATCTGAATCTGATCTTCTCACGTCAGGTCTGATTTTATGTTTTCTGACTTAAACAGAACATACGTAAACTTAAAAGAGCAGTATGTAATCATACGAAATTATGAATAGTATTTCACAATTTCAGATATGAAATAATCTAATTTTTGATCTTGTCTCATCTGGGCTTTGATCTAATGCGATATATAAGGTAACGCATCGTTGCAGGCAGGAGTTGGCGCTCCCTCGAAAATTTATCGCGGTTCGATAGATAATGAGGTCGGCTTCCTTTGAAGGTATTTCGAGATCTCAATGCAGGGAAGAAATTCTGCTAAAATGTTCTGTATACAGAGTATACCTTATATATACGTGTATAAAGTAGTACACTGGCTTAGGGCATTCCATGTTAAAGGGAAGCCGTATTATGGATGGCTGACTTTGGTCAAGTGGCATTGAAAAAAAAAAATTGAAAACTTTATCAGGAAGATTACGTAAATTTTATAAATCAATTTTGTTGCTGACTTTCACGCATTATATCTTTATTTTCATAAGCATATATTAAACGCAGAAATGTATATACTGGTAAAAATGTTGATTAACAGTAAATCGAACCACATCCACATGTAGGTTACTAAATCGAGTTCTACTTTTTGCATTCACAACGAAGCAAGCGCAACTCCAATATTTAAGGTAGGATCGTCATGGTCGGGCAGTCGTCATGGTAGGACCATTGCGCTTATCCCAATATAGCGCCATCTATCTTTATTCTTATTAACGTTTTCACGTAACTTGAAGTAAAGTGTGCGAGAATTATAAAAGTATCACCGTAACTGAGTGCTAAAATTTGAACAGAAAACTAGTTCATCATTTTCAAAAAAGTTAAATAAAGTCAAAAAGGAAGATGGAAACAATAAATTAAGTTGACTAAATTTCTTTATTGAAGTATACTTTAAGCCAGTGTAGATAGGACCACTTGAAAGTTTGCAATAGAATCATTTTTGTTCGATTTTCATTTCTTTCTTGCAATTCGTAATATTGTTTGGCCAATTTTAATCTTTTTTTATGTTTTTTTTTTTTTTTTTTAAAGATCCCCTATGTATGTAACGACTGTGAAACATTTACATAACAAACAGTAATAAATATGTAAATGTTATATAACTTTCCTTCGATGTTTGCAGGGAAGTTGAAAATGAGAACTACATGTAGACAACATGAAATTAGTATTTCTGGATATCGTAATAAAACAAAGTTCCCATTTTGTACTATCCTGTCAACATCGAAGGAAAGTTATATTTCAAATATGATTACATTATACAATGAATATTCTAATACATAAGCAATCACATTGCATGTCACTTTTTTCTAGCGAATTTGTCGTTGCCTTCATGATTACTCTACGATTTGTCGAAGCGTATTCTTACGAAAGTTTCGAGATTTGCATTGGAGATTAATACTAGCTAGAAAAGTGAACAAAAAATGTAAGTGGTACGTAAATAAGAAAACTACCTGAGAACCTTTACATAATATTTCCAACGGTGATTTTATAATTACGGATTTATTTTCAGACATCGTATATGGATTCTTTTATGCATTTTCAGTTTGTAGAGTCAATCAAATATGATATATTGATCATTAAATTATGTTTTAAAATGATCTTTATTGTTATTCACATCATGTCTTCATCAGCAACGAGGTAAATATTTATTGTTAAATATCAAGTTATATTAATGATTAATAAGTATATGAAAGTCAACTGGAAATTTTTATGTACGAATTTGCAATAAAGACCTGCAATGCACCTCCAACGAATAAAACGAGTATGTGCATTGAAGGGAGCCGGAAACAGAGCGCACTCGAGTACCTATACATATAGTAAAGTATACAGGGTGAACCTGAGGAAAAATTCACACAGAGAAAACAATATTCAATTTGCAATTCAATCTGCAGTGATCGCAACTGGCGAGAAGCAGCTTAAAGTTGTTTGAAATTGAATAGAGACGAGTATATTTTTTGTTGTTGTCGAGAAGACCATTTCGCGAAACACAATTGCTCATTTGCACTTGAGGTTCTGTCTTTATCGGTCACTTTCTGGACTCGATTGCCTGATAATACGATATCCTTTATGATCTTGCATTTATAATAAATTGTTATAAATTTTATCTTTGCAGCCGTCAGATGCATTTAAGGAAATTGCATTAGCTTGTTGGAAATTTTTCGGTACCAGATGGCATTTTGAGGATAGATTTTCATTATGACTGAAATTGCCATTTTTTCTAATACCTGAGCTTATGTAAAATCTTACTTTCTCTCTGCATTGTAATTCTCCATTTTATGGAGATTAACATTGTTAATATCTGGAAAATATCAATAATAAAATGCATTAAACTGTGTTTATCGATTTTTCGAGAGTGAAACTATATATATTAATCTATATCGATAGAAAACCCTTGACCTCCGCATCTGGGGTGGCAGAGAGGCGGTACATAGGGGAACCATAAATCACAAATGAAGACGTGTCGAAAGGGGAATCATTTGAAAAGAACCCCTATAAACAACAAATTCTATAGAAATGACGAATTATAACGACTTGTTGAATGATTATACATCATGTCGTTCGTAATATCTTTCATTTCTTTCTTTCTATGATGTTTTATATATATAAAAAAAATTTGATATATAAAATAATACAATGATCTAAAAGAGGTCTTCTAAAATTAGGAGGGTTCCAGATATCACTTCAGGATATTTTGAAACATTTTAATTCAAATTCTTTTATTTATTATTTCAATTTTATTTTTTGTTATTTGTTCTAATATAATTTTTGAACTCGGTAAATTCAATTTTATAACATGAAGATAAATGATGCGCAAAAGAAGTACCGCACGGAGAGAAATAGATTGTAAAGAACTGATGGTAAAAAAAAATATGTTACATGATACCATCATTATGCTAGTAGTGAACATGTACTATCTCCTTTGT
>JAPYZR010003205.1:0-30059 GCA_030522945.1 Trichopria nigra
TTCCACCAAAAAATTCCCAAAATCGAAGAATCGGAAAAATTTTTGTTGGTGAATTCAATACTTCGCCCGCCTTGCGTCAGGCGAAGTAATTATTATATTTTTTTTATAATTTTTTATAATTTTGCTGTTTCTTTTTAAACTGCTAAAACGTCCCTACTCTCATAACTATTACATATATATCTAATTTCAATTCTATGTGCATATTGCGCAACTAATTGTTGTCAGACGACTGGGAAGTTTGCCACTCACCTCGAAACATCACAGGACCGTCATTTGAATATATTATTAGACTGTGGGAAATATTGACTTATTTTGTTTTTATTATTTCACTTACTGCGTGGATGCTAAATGTTACCTTCGGAAAGATCGTTAAGAAAATTAAAAATAATTTCAATAAACATTGGTAAGTTGGACACAATCAATACTGTATTAACCGTTTAATATATATTTCTCACAATAATTATAGAACTGACGTAACCAACACATAATATAAGGAATGTTCGGTCGTAATAAGGGACTCGAAGTAAATCGCTTTACATGCCCGTAATATAACGATTGAAAATAGAATGACATTCTTCATATCCACATAAAGGGCAGATAAAAATACAAATACTTCTTATACCCGGGGAAATAAAAATTTGCCATCATTCTTCTTTCCGAATCTGGCTTAAAATGGATATTTGCATATAGGGTTCTGCCAGAAGGTTTATTGGCATAATGCTATTATCGTATATGCATTATAAAAGTATTTGATTGATCATGAAGAAATATTGCTACTACGTTTTTTTTTTGCACAATTGTAATATTACAGAATTACTGCAGAATAATGTTATATCCATATTATTATATACAATCAAAATCCATTTTTTTTCAATTTCTTCGAACGAAAAGGAAAATAATTTTATTCCATGTATAGCATGTATAAATTTCGAGAGTCTTGCGAACGATATCGTACATAAGTAGTTTTTAATAAGCAGAGCAGACTTACATGGAGACATTAAGGAAGACTGATAGAAGAAATTCGTTGTAAATCGCCATAGAGATGAATCGACTCTCGTTAAATTCCGAAGGAGCTTTTCGGACGACGATACACAGCCGGATACCCCAGACGAGGAACATTACCTCCACTGAAAAGGAAAAAAAGGCATGCATGATAAAAGGCTTTTGTCAATGAAATTGATATACTTTTAATGCATCCACTTGCCGATACGAAAATGATAATGTTTAGAATATATATCATTTTGTGAAATCTTCAACGATTTTTTATAATAGATTATGTATATGTGCATGATTTTTATCTATGTGTCCATACTTGTTTATAAATTACAACACTTCCACAATCAATGTATACGTAGAAATACATTATGCATAAATAAGGCCGTATAAGACCATTACTTAAAAAAAAGAAACACGACGAATAATCGACAATAAAGAATGGCTCGTGTTTCTCTTCAAGAAATTTAAAGATTATATACGTTCACGAGAGCGATTCATACCTCAACGTGTTCTTGCAATTTATGGTCATTTATGAGTAATGTTCCTGGGTCAGAACACTATTCATTGCATATTCCTTAACTGAACGATAAACCCTTAAAGTCTACTTTAAGTGTTGGGAAACAAGTTAAGTCCCGTAACACCGGATTTGTTTGTGCTTCAGATATATATATGTATACACGGGTAATTAATCGCAGGAGATGTAAAGATAGATACCGGAATGCGAAGGCGTGGTTTTCACAGTCTCATTTCCGAGTTTAGAGTCTTGTTCGGATCGATAAATCCGAGAATAACGAATGCCGTCTACGTAGCTCTCTAGATTAAGACGGCACATTGCTTCGAATAAGGCGGAGGACGGTATATATATATGCGCGGTTTCGTCGTAGACTTGTCCCGAATTTACGGCACTGGGGCTATTTCAGCTTTAACGTACTAGGCTTTAAATACACCAACTCTTTCCGTTTGTCGGTGATTTCTCTTGCACGGTGTTTATGCAAACGGATCCTCCGCGACTTATTGAACAAACAGCACTCTTCTCCTTAAGGGTGAAGAGGATGTTCGGTTAACTTTCCACAAAAAGCTCTTATTTGCATTTCTTTCCCAAGTACCGTTCAATGTAAATATGCTGATTAATTACTATTATCATCATGAGCACATTTTACGTTAATGATTTTTTTTTTTTATTGTCGTTTATTTTATTTGACTCACATTTTACCATTAAAAGTATGTAGATTCTTTTTACTGGCATTATCGATGCTTCAGCATGTCAAGAAAAATTGACCACTGGCTCGGTACTGTCCCGTTACTGGCAAAGTACTAATAAATTAGTAACGGCAGGCAACCGGTATTGTTTTCGGCTGGAAGTTGACAGTCGGTACTGGGGCAGTACCGGAATCAGAACTGGGTTTTATAACGGAAACGATTGTTTAAATAGACGTTTGGAAAAAAGTAATTGACTTTGAAATGACCTTTATGAAGGTAAAGGCAGCGTTCAGGATTTCTTAAACTATTTCTTTTTGCTTTTAAAAAACACAAAAAAAAAACATTGAGTTTATTTGTTTGCATTAACCTTCTCATTCGGAAGGGACTAGTCCCTTTAGGGAACCACCTGTTTGTTTGGAGACTCATCCTAAGTTACACATTCGATTTATGTATGAAGCGCACGTTTTAAAAGAGAACATTTTCAGTACCCTATAATAATCTTTTTTTGATAATCTTAAAAATGTTAATAAAAAAAAAGTGAGAAAATACCAAAATTCTACATAATGTTCTCTATAAAATGTCAGTCGGATGAAACGTGTGTCTCTAATAGAGTATTAGAAATTTAGTTTCTGAAAGGAAACTCAAGAAAAAAGCTATTTTTCAGCTGACACGCAACTTTATATCAACAATTCAAAAGAAAAAGGTAAAAGTATATATATCAAAAGTTCAAGACGTTCTTGTTTTCGTAGTGTACAAATCTCATAATTCAGGTTGACCTAGAAGACAGGGAAAACATGGAATTTATTAACACCCAATTTCTCAACTCTTCGATCGCTGGGTTACGAAGTATCAGCAAAAACGATCTTGTTCGAATCCCAAGCGTGTCAGTGTTTCTATAGTTGGAATATTTCACATGGAAAATATTAAACATTCTAAAACCGAATCAATTCATCGTATCAGTTTGTGTTGAGTAATGTTATTACTAGTAAATTAAAGACAATTTTCCGAATAATCATCTACTTTTTAATTATTGCATATTCTTTAAAACGTCATTGTACAAAAAACACTCACATGTAAGTAGTTTCATTCGGAAATGGTCCGACATCGATTTCAATATAATATATTTATTTTTGCTTTTTCTAAATGTTATATACTCGGAAAATTTTTAATACTGCTTATAAATCTGCAGAGATTTCAAATGATTATTATTCGAGAGCAGTTGGCAATGGACAGAAGCTACAAACGTGTTCTGTGAAATTACTAAGTGAATATTAAAAGCATGCATAATTAAAAGATCTGTTTTCGAACAAAATTATCTTTGAAAAAGATGGTTATTTTTTTACTACCTTAATGTAATAATTTTTGTAACATTAATGAACTTAATGTAACTAATTCCTTGATATGAATTTCGTCTCTTTTCAAATAATATCATTTTCCGTAAAATTCTGCTGTCTCTATTTCAATTCGTTGTTAGTTTTGAAATTAGAGTGAGTTTCTATTAACCTTTAACGTCTATTATTTTTTACTCTTTTGCTATGGTGGCTTCTTCGAAATGGCGGATTTCAAATTTTCAAAATATAATATTTAACAAATTTTTTCGCAAAAATATAGAAAAAATTTCTCATTACGAAACCGGTTTTTGATCATCTTCTAATCTATCAGAAGCGTATTCCAAATAGTTTTACTTGTACAAAATATATATGATTTTACATATTTTGCTGTTTGTCGACGATTCGGCTTTTTGCTATGAAAACCAACATGAAAAAGTAATCAAAATTCCTTAATTTTGAAAAAAATGTTGGTTCAGACGTCATTTAAACATCCAAATCGACAAAAATAAAAATATGTAAAAGCATATTTTTTAAGTAAAAGTATCGGGAGCATGCTTCTGATAGGTTAGAAACCGGTTTCATAGTGAGGATTGCATTTAATAATAAATTCGTAGATAGAAAACGGTGTTTTTTCAATGTTAAAAAAAAAATATCACATTATATTTTGAAAATTTTAACTGGGCCATTCAAAAGAGCAACTTCAAAATAGTCGGCTGTGGAGGTCTCCATTAAAAAAAAATATTTCATATACAGAAACGACGCTGAAACGTTTAAAAGATAATGGTCAATTCTCTAAAATTTGTTACAATTTACCTTTTTATTAATGTATCTAAGTCATCAATCTTTAGTCATATTTTTTTGAAAACTTCATCCGCTTCCTTCATTCACATTCTCTCAATTCAAAGTCATTACAGTAACTATAGATAATTTCATCACAAAAGTGCAAACTGACAATGTCACTGTTTATATTGTACAATTATACTTAACCATTTTTACAATTTGTATGTGTGTTTGTCTTTGTTAATATTAATAACTTGACAGAAAAAAACAGTTTTAATTAAACACCAATTATGGTGCCCTCAATATAGGTACACATAATATAGTCAATTTTCATTCAAACTTTGAAAACGGCAGAAAAATTAGTTTTTTTATTAATTATAAGCTCGTACAATACATGTATACTAATTACAAAAGTTGATATAGGTTCTGGCTATTGTTAATTAGTAATGGAGTAGAATTAACACAATTTTTGGTAATTATTTTTTTTTGTTTTTTTTTTTTTTTTTTTTTTTATTTCTTTCGCTTTTTTTTTTCTACTTTTTTTCATTCAATGTTTTTTCCATTACGGCAAATTATTTTTCTGGATAGTTCTATATAGTTCGTGTTTTATATTTATTAAAAAATTTTGAGGTAATCAGTATTGATCTTCTATAATATTTAATACCTACATTGTTTAACATAATTAGGAAGATATTTATTTCTGGGTCAGGAAATATAATTTTCGAAACTATGTTTATTATTCGATGAATTACGGTATGAAGGAGTCTTGATTATAATTAACTGAGCCGACCGAATATACTCGCAAAAGCGCGTACCTATAAATTTCTTGAAAGTGTAGATTTTGCAAATTTAATGTCTCCTTTCGTCGTTTGATCTCAACTTACGACATTATAATGCATTAAATTCTTATAACAGGTATAATTTTTCACTGAATTTTACACATTAAGAATTAATGTCGTAAATGAAGGATACAGGAAATGAGCGGTCGCTGTGCTACATCGTTTGGCTTTTAAACCTCCAAGACTAAATGTTCCCATATGCATAAGCAGTTAATGCTTTTTTAAGGGCGAAGCGTATTTTACCTTGGAGATTTATTAATAATTCATGGCTACATCGAATAAATCGAAGGAATAAGTCGAGGGCGAGAATCCGTTAGAAATTGATTCGATGGTTTTTTCCTTTTTAAATAAATTTATTCAACGGACGTATCGACGTAAGTTATATTCAGGACATAACAAACAATTGAAATTATATGTGGAAATGTTTTTTGGGGTCGGCCATTTTGAAATTATATTCGCCTTTAACTTTTAACATGTCTCCATATTATATAACGTCTACTTTAAGTTTAGAAAATGTCACACCCTAACAATTTTTTATATATAAAACCATTAATAATGTAGGTGGCATTTCTTAATCGTTTCTTAAGGTCTAAGCATTGCTTGTCGTCCATCTTTCTATAAGGACTAATCGTAAGCAGTACTCGCAGTCTATATCTAGGGAAAATGCTGCTATTAAAAAATATTTAGGAATTGAAGATAATTCTTTTCAAAATTACGTTAATGAACGATATTTAAATGTTGGAAGGAGTAACTTAGTAAACGTGTAATTTCCCGGTTTTAATTATCCTCGTGTTTTTCACTCGGACTTTTTACCCAACCGTGAATATGCTTGGCGATTACCTTTTCATGAAAATGTAATTAAAAACGAGTATAAAACAATAAATGCACATTAGGGAATTTTATATTTTTAACAACCCAGCAAGAAATTCACTCTCCTTTTACCGCTTTTAGAGACCAGTTCCGAGTAAGTTTATTGATTTAAAAAAGCTCGCGATAAAGTAGCAGCTGATGATATCTAGATGATAATAAAAAGTCATTTTTTTTGGCCAGGAAACTATCGTATATCTAAATATTATCTGAACATTATAAATGATAAAAATGTAGTAATTGTAAGAAAAGCTAATATTAGTTCAAGATGTGGACAATGAAAGTAAACCATAAATCGAAACATGTCACGTTCATTTCTTATGTGTTTTATAGAAAAATACAAATGTTAAAAATGTAATGTTTTTCAAGTCGATTCGTCTCCAAAATATCACATTTATATCTGGAAACATTATTGCACTTGTTACAAAAAGTTTTTATAACATGGACGTTTCAGCTCTGATTAAAATGATTATAAGAATTGACTGAACCTGAATTGATCGGATTTTGGCCATAATGTGTCTGCTCTTATAAGATCCGAGTTCTCTTTGATCGAATTCCAATCAATTTCTGCTTAACTCCTCTCTTGGCTAAATCGTCAGATTTTATATTTCTACGACTGCTAATACGTCATGAGACTTAACGCGAAGTTAGACTACTCTCAAGAATTAATGTTTCTAAAAAAAATTCAAACCCAGAAAAAATCATTTATTTACTCTATACATTTTTTGACAGTGAAATATCACTCTTATGGAGTGTAAATAGAGCGACTCGTCAATACCAATAAAGTTCAACTTTACGGCCTAGGATCGAAAAGTACTATTTTACTAAGTTTACGATGAATGATCGCAATGCGTTCCCGTAAAATACGTATATTTACGTTTATTGTTGTTAATAATATAGGGGGGATCTAGAGGGCGGTGTCTGCAGCAGTTTTGATAAAAATGTGGACGTAACTTTGTCATAAAGACAAAAACTGATTGCTTTTTAATCTGTCGTTAATTCCCAAGTCTTCATTAGCCCACTATGTTGCCTAATCGATACAAATTGATGCGTTTGGTTAGAATGCTCTTCCGCTCCGCCAAAATTATATTGTAATTTGTTCACAATAATGTTCCCAATAATGAGCATTTCGAGACAAGTTCGGAACTCCAGAAGTACAATAGGCACACTTAGCCGCAACTGGTGATGGCACTAACTACGTATGCATATATGATCCTGCAGGATTTAACTATTAATGACTAAGGATAAGTATAACAGCATAAGGTATACGTAGTTGAAGGGGGAAAAGCGATGGAGTGAGGAAAACGCTCATTACAATCTATATAGACTATACACCGCCGATCCTTATTTTCCCGGGGTGATTTCATTATCGAAATGCCTGGCCGCGGTCGGACGATCTCGCATCAGCGTATGATAATAAAAGCCGTAGAGGGGTTGGTCGTGGAAATTCCAAATGCAGCTTATATACGGAAGCGAACGTGAGGTTGTTGTCTATTACGACCCTCCACCCCTATTTTCCGTAAAGACGTCGTCGCTGTTATTTTTCAAGTGAATCCAATAGCGCCAAGCCATTGGTCGATAATCAATCGAACAAGCGTCATGTGTACAAAGTACAAGCATTTTATTTTCCACGCTTCCGCAACTCCTTCCAGCGGGAATCTTTGGGGATGAAGAGGGGACCTCCCGCAACGGACGATTTATACGACGCCGTTATGTCCGTTCTTTTTTTTTTTTTTTTTTTTTTTTTTTACTATAATTTCCCTCCCCACATCAAAACACATGTTTCACGCGAGCCATTCCTTTTGGTGTTTCGCGAAGCGATGAACAACTTTTGCTTGAGAGAAACGAATGAGCTCCGACAGAATTTTTACTCGCGTACTGTATACATTGTCCATTATACTATCTGTTGTTTTCGAACACGATTTAGTCGATTCGTATCGTCAGATCGAGACTTGATAATATAAAACCAAAGGAGAGAAAAAGGATGGACAATTTTTCCACAATTAGGACAAGGAAAAGTAGAAATTGAGATTGAGATGCGGCTAATTACTCATCTTCATTTGATTGTTTTGGTTTCTGAATTTGTTATCTGTTTAAATCTAAGACAATAATCAAAAAACGACAGGAGTGGGTAACTGGATGGTAATTAAGAGAAAACACTCGCTTAAATGAAACTATATGATAATGCACGTGATAGGCAGTAGAAGAACTTGATCGATATCTCAGAAATTACTTTTTGATACATATTCTACTTCTTTTATATGATCATGAGATCAATTTTATGATCCTCAATGTATTTGCTGCTCCTTCTTATTAAACGATGGAACGAATCGCGAAACAATAGCAGAAAAGTATACATTCCACTACTAGCGCGGGAAATGAAATTTCCGGCACCAGGTACAGAGTAGAAAATGCGAATTTTCCCCATTGGTCAATTGAGGATGATGAACCGCATGGATCAGTAAAATGAAGAAAGAAGTAAAGGTTATACATTTTCAAGTCGTATTATAATAAGCCTACGCAGAATGAACAGTTGTGGTTCGTAGCGGGCGCAAAATGTCATTTTTTATAAATATATATAGAGTATAGTGTTATCGATATGCGAATGACCGTGTTCCGCAGGTTAGGTTGCACGTAATTCAGGCGTCGATCGGGGAAACCTGATTACATCCTGCTGATTGGTCCTTCTTTGGCGACACTGAATTCGACAACACTATTTTAAAATGTTATATTCGATTCGAACTTTCAAAGTTAGCAGCTCCAATAAGTAAATGTAAATTGGCCAACGTGGTTATTCGCTAACTGTTTTAATGCTTTCTTACAAGTTTCTATCAAGTTTCAACTGTGAAATTCGGCATTCTGCCACTTCAGACACTCACTTGGAGGAGTAATTTATGCATTCTTGATTTTAGCCGAAACAGAAGGATGGAAATTATCATTTTAAATGAAATTCTGTGTGTATATTATTTCCTCTATGTTCGCTATATACGATGAAGTTGAAAGTTTCAGACATTGCACGAAACGACGTTACTTGTCTGCTTTTTTAGTTAACAGTACATTTTAAAGTCTAAATTATAATCTATGAACGTAATTATTCTATACAATCAAACATTCAGAAATCGGTCATCCTGTAGTAAAAAATGAACCTATTTTAATATTGAAAACCGTCACAATACAATAAAAAGAAAAAAAGAAAAATTGCAATAAAGAACTGCTAAAAAATAATTGCGAAATTATTGAAAATCTAAAAAAATAATAAAGAAAACCATACATTTTTTCTCGATTATTGGCAAATTATTATGGCATTATTGAGAAAGGTTGACTTTCCAATAGTTTATTGGCAAAAGTTTATGCAGTCTACTTTTTCCAGTTTTATACATAAAAGTCAATACTTTGCAAATATAAATTTTGAAATAAAATAAATAAGTAAATAAGAAAAGTGTAATTAAAGAAAATCATTTAAAAAAAAGAATGGCGGACGATTGAAATAATGAAATTAATGAAACGAAAAAAAAAACGGCGAGATTATTTCATCGAAACAAAGGATTACAAGGATTGACGTACAACGGATAATTAATAAATAATCGAATAAAATATAAAAGAAAATAACGATCTAAAGGAAACGTAACTTACTTCAGAAAACGTACTTAAAAAATTATCAATAAACATAATTAATTGTATTTTTTTTTCATGATCTGGATTTAATGAAAAATTCTACTAATACATTTAATCTAAAAATACATATTTTTCTTTCATTCTTTATTCGCGAGGCTATTTTTAACGTACCTGCTTGCAACGTTTTGTGCCGAGATTCTGATTTCATATTTTAGATATGTTTGTTTGTTTACTGCTGCAATTACCTCATTGTAGAGTTTTAAACGATGTCAACTTGCCGTAACACGCATGGGTGAATCAAATTTGCACGAGACAATGACTTTTTGATATTCGCGCGGTTACATTAACAAATAGTAATCTTCTTGACGTGACGTGTACGCAGTTAGTAGATGATACTTCACTATTTACACTCTAAGACACATATACGTTGTATGAATGTTTGCGTTATCAGTTAGCCTTTGTATAAATTGCAGGCTAACATGTCAGGCTTATTGGATATTAAAATCTCGCATTGATGAAGAACTCGGGAAAGTTTATGGAAATGGAAAAAAGAACCCACGTATTTGACGTAATTGTATGCTGACTATATTTGGATACATCCGAATGTTGGACGCAACGGCTTTATACGTGAGGGTGCTGATGACTGCAAGTTTGCTTGTACCGAATGATTGTTGGAACATGGTGCTGAGATCGACGCGATATAACCACCGACGACAATTAGATAAGACCTTATCATCTAGGTTCGCGAACTCGGAGAAAGTTTTAGAACTTCTGCTGTAGCGGAAATGTAAAACATCCAATAATGTACTGAATATCCTGGCATTCTGCAGAATTGTATTTGATAATAATGGGGTGAATTTAAGTATGGATTAAAGAAAATTTAAATTAATTACGAAGAACAGTTGAAATGTTTCAGAGTTTGGTTGATAGTCATGTAAGGAAGTAAATAACTATCACAAGAAAATGCGCAGATGGTTATTTGTATAATACTTGATATTTGGTTAAGAAACAATTAAGACGAGAATCGAGGAAGTGAAGAGAGTCGCGAAGTTTAATAAGTCGACGAAGTTAACAAACGTAAACGAAGTATTGATTGAGGTTAATAGTCGTAATAAGTTCTATCAAATTCCATTCAAATGAAACCTACCTTCGTCTTTTGTAACATAGTTTTGAATGCAATTTGAACATTTTGAATAGTAAATATGAGCCTTTCTCGGAGACGTCAATACCAGTTCCCACGAGCGTGAGAACACAGAATACTATATATCACAGAACGCACAAAACTGTAGTGAAAGAAAGTGAGCGTTAGAGATAATTATCATTGTGCATTCAACGATGAACCGGAAGTGACGTAAGCAGAGATAAACAATAATGTATTAAATTACAAATTATTTTGTAACTGCAATTATTGTTAAGAATATGAATCATTTTAAAAATTCCTTTTCATTTCACTATACAATTATATCTGATATGTGACGAAAGAAAAACCGTTAAAACCTCTGACGTAGTAATTTCTTTTATCAATTTTTATAATAAAATAATGGAAATATGACCCATTTTGAAGTTTACCGTCGAATATATTCAAATAAGTAAATATTGATGCATTTTGGAAAAACCACTCGTTTCATACGTACTCCACCTAGAATCGTAAAACCGGGTATTGAATCGTAACTATGGTTGCAGATTAAGCTGGTAAACGTCAAAGTTAATCGTATATTTTTGTACATGAAATGCTGAAATTTTCATAGATTTACAGCGTGGAAATAATAGGTGCACGACAGTGCTTTTAGGCAGGCTATTTCGCGTCTGCATAAAGAATGAGGAGAGCCGATAATTTTCATGACAAAATGCAACGAATGCGTACCGTTAAAAGCCACCGTTGACTTGGTTGTTTTGGAATTTTCTCTTCTATAAAAAGGGATGTTTGGATTACGGTTCGTAATTAATTTTTGGTTTAAATTTATAATATTTTCCGCTACCGCGCATGCTTAAATAATTTTCTTTAATTTAAAAATCATATTTTACCTATTAGATTCTACTTTATTCAGGATTTGCGCATTATTGCAAGTGGTCATATAATAGTACCGAATTTCTAGGCAGTATTTGTGCAGTATCTTGATGGATTATCATACAAAATGGACATCACTGAGAGATGGTTTTAGTATGATTAGCAACATTCAAATGCCTCGTCGTGCACTTTGTCTAAATCCCGTTCCCTGAAGCCGCTTATGGGGATTGATCATACATTCATTCAAGTAACATTTCATCAAATTACAATGTGCTTGTGCTTACATCAAAGGATCGAGTACCATTATTAAAGAGGTTGTCGATTCCTCGGCTTGAATTATTCGCCGCATTAGTCTTGAGCCAATTAATTGTAAAGGTTCGCTAAGCATTCTATTCAATAAAAAATATTATTCATATTCCGATAGTATTTTCTTGGATAAATGGTAGTTCAAGTAACGGGAAAACTTCTGTCGAAAATAGAGTCGCCGAGATCCAGGATGTTATAAATATCCCAGACTGACATCGCATAGATGGGAAAGAAAATCCTGCGAATTTGTTATCTCGCAGCCTAGAATCACATAAATTGCGATTTGTGGTGGCATGGTCCAAAATGATTAATCTTATACCTAATTCAGAAAAATGACCCTTGAAGCGACTTTATGCTCAGAAAGATTTAATTTCTGAACAAAAATATTTAGCAATTTCTCGCAACGGTGCAATTTGGATTATTCAAGTGAATTTTCACGGTTTCTCAAGCATTGTATAGTGGTTTATAAAAAACTCGAAATTCCGAAAAACTGGTTGAGTGCTCGGTTTTTTGCAAAGTACGAAAATCCATTTGTCAGTACTTAGACTAAAAAATATATATATGTATATATAAAAAGCAGGATAAGTTCTTTACTCGCGAATTGTCCATTCTTCAAGAGAGCGAATTACATCTCAAAAGCCAAATATTATCATTAATCTCATTTTTACATAATTAAAAAATTTAAGAAAAATTAAGGACTTTTTTATTCCTCAGTGCGGGTTTATGTGGTGAATATCAAGCCTTGAAAATATTATCAAGCGACTGTGAAATGGAGATGCCAAGGATTCAGACAAACCAAAAATGATTGTCGCAAAACATTTTGCGTAAAGTGCGCCGGTATTCATTTTACAGGTGACTGCACGATTAAAGAAAAAATAATAGAAGCAAAGAGCGCCTATTGCAGTGGAAACCACCCAGCAAGCTATAAAGGTTGTATCGTCCTAAAGCAACTTAAAAAAGAAAAAACTATATCCGGCTTTAAGAGAAAAAAAATTGAACGACACGATTCAAATTTAGATGCAAATTTAAATGACAATTAAAAACAAGTGCCTTTAATCTATAATAAAATCAATGCTAATGTATCTTACGCTCCAGCTACCGCTACCAGTGTTTACCGGCAGGAATAACGAAATGAAAATACTAACGAGACCATCAGGAAAGACCTGAATATAAAAACTGCAGAAGAAGAAATTAATTGTTCAAACTCAAGACTGAATAAATTCAAATTCATTCGTTGATCAAAATTAGAAGTTATATCAAAATGTAAAAAGCTTAATTTATTTATAAATATTTTTGTTAAATAAGTACCCTCGAGTGCGTGGAACACTCTCATGTTCATGTTTATTTGAAAAATTTATCAAGTGTCTCATTTGACAGATTGTAAATAAATTAGGAAGAAAAAAATGTAGATAAGAGTCTTTTACCAGTAGACGCTCGTCTTGAAAACTTTGCTTCAATCCGGTCCATAGGCAACCTCGGCTTCTCTTATAGTCAAAAATAAAGATCCTAAGCTGACAGATCACAAGTTAGGTAAGTGATGGCAAAGGGCTTTAAATGCATTTTTTCAAAAATTTGTCTAAACTAAAGCGATTCATTCAGAGTTGTTAACCGATTTAACTACCAACTCGCTTATAACAGCGCTTAGAATGGAGCCAATTTCATTATCGGATAAAATGCTGAAATTGTCGTGAATTCATAACATGGCAATAAAAGGAGAACGACAGTGCTTTCAGGGCGCCTATTTCACGTCTACATAAAGAATAAAGAGATTCGATCATTTTCATGACAAAGTGCAACGAATGTGTTCCCGTAACAGCCTGCACAGACTTGTTTATTTTTCAATTTACTCTTTTATAAAAGCCTTTATATTTATGTCGTCGGAGTATATTCTGTATTTTTAAATCGCCGTCAAGCATCGGATGCGTCCCTGGTTGAAATTGCGCTTAATTATTCGACAATTTTTGACTAATTTTCTTATTCACTGTCTAATTTGTGGACAATATAACTGGCCAGTTGCCTATATTGGAAATGTAACAATTTCCTTGATATTAATTAGATACCTTTTTTAGAGAAATCTTTTACTATTTGCACCCAGTTTCTGTCCAACATTTTTAGGCACATCTGTGGGACGACTCATCTATAAGCATTTTCTTTCCAATTTTTGACTATATTCTGCTCAATATTATTATTTTTATATTTTTATATACATTTATTATAAATAAGGTTACATACACCGTAGGTATAATGATCTTCAATGACATTTAAGACGTCATGACACGTACAAACACTTTGTTCATAAGTTTCATCACATTCTTTGCTCGTATTATCACTATCTACATTGTTATTTTCATGAGACCTTTCCCAAATGTCGTCTTTATCAGCGTTGACGTATTGGGTTTGTTTATTTGTGACATGATTGCTGTCCTAAACCTCATGTTCTCCAATGTTTACGTATGAGAAAAATAATTGCAGTGGATTTTTATGGCGCTTTCCATCTCGGTGTTTTATTATATGTTTATTAAATTATAGAAGAAAATAGATGAAATCGTAATCCTACTAAGTTTTGTATTTCAAAACAAATAAGGGACACGATTTTTAGAGGGTATGTAAATAAATAAACTGCATATTTTATGTAATATTTGTCCATTTGTTTTATGTATATATACATAAAAGATTTATATACATATGTGGAATAATTTTACTGCATAGTCATTAGATACGATGATTATGTACGAATTTTGAATAATTTGACTGAACAATTATTACGCAAGATATTTAGGCAAAATCGTGGCCACTTTAAATCCAATTTTAAGATCTGGTATTTGGATATTTTTGTATAACAAGAAACTGGTCTATTTATTTTTGTCTGTGGTTATTGTTCAATTTATGACAACTTTTATTGCATACACTTTTAAATCAATCATTTTAGACAGCAATTAGCTTGTATATATACAGTAAAATTGGACAGAATTTCTACCGGGGACGTGCATGAAAAAGAACTAAAAGCACGATAGAGCTACTGCCATTAGTGAAATCCCATTTTTAATGATTAATCAAAGTAATTTTAATCCCAGCCATTTAGGTCTCTTCAAGGCATTTTTAAAAACCAAGGTACAAATTATGTTTTTTTTCCCTTTCATTTTCAAAAGCGTTACGTAAATAAGGTAATCGTTTTTACAAATTATCTTCATTCATAACTTAGCTTTAATGCGTGAAATACACAAAAATACGTAAAGGAAAATTGTAGTAAATTTAATATATTTTTATTGGATTGCTTGATATTGAACCTGCCAAATCACTTATTCACGACACATTTATAGTGTAATCAATCAAATTGTATTTATTTATTATTATCTCTATATATATATATATATATATATATGTCAAGTAAAATAGAAGGAAGTCATATTAACGAAATATTCAGTTGGTTTCAACTCAATCATATGTAATACTTTAAATAAGAAATCGTTTAATGTAGTAGAGAGCCAGAGAATTGTCAACGAAAAAAGAATTTTTTTAAAAGCCAAAAAATTTATTTAATTTATTTAAGTAAAGATTGGTCACGAGTACACAATCAACAAATTGCTGTTCTCTTATTATATGGGAGGTTTCTTCTTTTTTTTTTTATAACGAATGAAAACAATACATGTAATATCATTAGCATTTCTACAACCTCACTTTGCAAGTGAATTCCGAATGCAAAACGGGCTCAATGCGATAATGAACGAATGTTAAAATGTTTGAAATTAAATAATCGATATATTCGCTGCGTGAAGATCGCAGGCATTTGAGTGAAAAGTTCGAGAAATATTTTCCAGGGATTATACTTTATGAATTGTACGTGATTACTGCCTGGCGCATATCTGCATACATACCGTAAACTCTACGCATTGGATTATTTTCGCTTCGAAATTCCGAGAAAGTTGCAGTACCGCTCCGAAACGAGAGAATATTCAACGATTTTCTACGGGTAATTAACTGGATTTGAACGTATCGTTTTTGCAACCAGAGATTTAACATTTATTCATAAAATTGATTCTAAATTTATCTCGACAATTTCGATCATACGTAATATAAGAAATAAAACTTTTTTTTTCATGAAAGCTAAAGTTTAATTTTATCAAACTCCAAGTTCAGAGTTATTACGGTGATTTTTCTATATGCGATTTCAGCAATTTTTAATAGATTTCATAAATTTTCAAAAAGTTTTAGTACGCCGCCTTCGATAATTTGAATTTCGTAAGTCTGGGATTAAATTCATAATCAACGGAACTAAATTTTAATGCACATTAATATAGCAAGACGTCAGCGTTGTTAATACATTGCATGTTCGCATGAAAAGAACGATTATTAAAAATTCATTCTTAGTCTACTTTAAGGCGTTGATTTAACCAAATGTGATAAAAGACTTTCGAATTTGATATTCGGATTTAGTAAACTATGTACATATTCCCATGTATCAAAATATACATAAAAGTTTCTCCGTCAATTTGTTGGGGTCATCTGGAATATACGTAAGCGTGATAAGTGAAAATTCTTTTAAGATTAATTAATTTTAATTGTATAATTTACCTTCTTAAGTATACCTCGCCTAAGCATTCATTATGTTATGTCATTATTCATAAGCGCAAATTGAAGTTACTTTAATAAAAACTTATCTCTTACGAATTTAATTCTTGCATTTATGGAATATCACATTAGTATAAAAATATCATAATGACGACAACCTCTTTCCAGACAATTATAATAAAATGTGTTTTAATTCTATTTGTATGTCTGGTACGTACGTCGTTTTATTATAAAAAGTAATATTGTAATAAATTTTTCTTTGATTACTGGGATGACCCTCCATCGTGGTAACAGCGAACACTTTTTATATATACATATATATATCCAGCAAACACAACAAATAATAGTTATGTCACAAATAGGTAAATGTTACAATAATATTCCTAATTCTGACTATAGGTATATACATATATGTGTGTGTGTGCTTTTTTATTCAGTTCGTACATTTTTGTAATTTTGATAAATTGTTATGTTAAACAATACTTCACTTCAAATAACAAAAATTTATCTACCTTAATGTCATCTGTGTAAACATTGAAGGCAGCAGTTACGTAATATGTGCATAATTTTTACTTGTTACGTAAATATTTCGTGGTTGTTACAGCATTGTTACATAGTTGTTACAGAATGGTGACTTAAATCCAAGAATTGTGCTTGCTTGGATGTACTTGGAGTATAATTCTATTAATTATGTCACAATTCTGTAACAACTGTGTAACACTTACGTAACAACGTACAAATTATGATCATATGTTACGTTACCTTCAATACTTGCGCTGGGATGACTGAAAGGCAGTGGAATTTTTGTTATTTTAAAGTTATTTTGTTTAATTTAAGGAAATTTCTCAATATTACAAAAGTAATTCTCAATAATATAAAAATCGGAATAAATCAAAGAAAATACTAAAAGTTAAGTAATAAAAAAAAAAAAAAAAAACTTTTGACATAGAAAGCATTACAGACCAAAGTATGAAATCTAATAATTCATGTGCCGCATTCCCGTTCATCACGCATGATCAAATTTGTATATCGCAGAAATTGCTTTTCTGGAATTTTCGTTGAATAATATTTGTTTTATTACTGCAGACTGTTCAAGTCTCCGGTCCTGAAGGTAGAAATTTGTGTTGAGTAAACAACTACCGTGGTTTACGTCAACCGCGTGTGAAGCAAACGGAAGAACAGAAGGGTTCTCCGGCATTGCAATTTCCTGCGTGCCGTAATTATTTACCAGAGCCATTAGTGCAAATCAGTGCGGAAAGTGACGTTTTTTTAACTACCTCTCGTGACCAGCGGCCGTCGCGATTATCTGATGGGCAGTAAGTCAATGTGGAATTGCTAATATGCATTTTACGTGAGGCGAAAAAGAAATTCTGTCATTCGGTTTTACGTGATGTTTTATTAAGATGGTCCACATAATGAATGGATTGAAAAATGAAGCGTTTAACCGTAATGTGCTTTAATGAATTACACCTTACTCAATTATAAGGATAAAAAAGAAAAATAATGAATTTTTTAAAACACTTTCTTGTTTCTAAATTATTTATTTAAATAATTTTCTCGATTTTGATCGAATGAAATATTACGTGAAATAAAATTGACAATACAATTTTTGCAGGACTTGAACGTGACGTTTTTTAATGATATTCATACAACTGTTTGGAAAATGAAACACTGCGAGGTAGAAACATCGACTTTCTATTCGAGCATTAAGAAGTCTTTCTCGATTGTATCAACGGAGCTTTCGTAGATATATTCGTAAAACTTTTATCATGTCGTGTGCTGTCAACAGTATCGTGGCCGACGTTGAAAGCAGATTTTGTGCTCGTGGAATATAATAAAGTGCATCCAGCTCCGTGTAATACCCTTAGAAAACCATGCAATATTTTGAAAATAGCAGTAAGACGTACGCACAACATAATATAGGAATTTAATGCATGTGATCTTCTTTTTAATTTTTGAAGTAAAGACGTCTGTACGGAAAAGAAAATTTTATTGGTATATAAGATAATAGATTCATAAATAATAAAAAGAAAAATGCGTTGGGATGTCTATTCATTACTAGTTTTAGGTCACAGATTTTGAAAACTGCTTTGTTATAAAATCTTCACCCGTATTACTTTAATCCTTTAACGCCGGGACGCAGACAATTTCTTTTAATCATTTTCAACGTTATAGTTTCTCTTCTATATTAAGAACGTAAAAAATTAATTGTCAGAAAGTTACAGCCATATTTTTTAAAAGAAATAGAAAATTTTGAAATATCCCAGCTTCAAAATGTCGAAACCTGCTTTTTAAAGTTCAAGATTTTTTCACCAAAAATATTAATACTTCATGGGATATATTTAAATCACATTTACAGTTTACTCTTGTTTTAAAAAATTTTTCATTTTGTGTCACTGAGTATCGAAATTTTTTTGTTAGTTTATTTAAAATAATTCGAAACAATTTTCCCAGATATGGGTTCCGTTTAATGTTTAGATGATTTATTTATTCTCATATTCCCCGGGGATTTAAAAATAACTCCGGTGTAATTTTTAATATGATAGAAAGACGTTTATATTAAAAATAAAAAAAATAAAAAACTAAATGCAGAAATTTGTTCAAGCTATTTCGATTAATTTAATTGGAACGTTATTTTCTTTATTTTTATTCGCTATCCGTCGTTATTTCTTTTTTTTTCTTCGTTCGCCCTGAATTCCTTACGGGCATCTTTTCCAACCGAAGTCAAAGAGTTGCCTCCGCGTGTATTTATGGTTATTTACTGTTAGGTATTTTTTTAAACGCCGATATCAATCAATTAGAGATCGTATTTTATTTATTTCGTTAAAATATAATTTTATCAATTTGTAAATTAATAATTTTGTAATGAATAATTTTGCATTTTTATAAATTCATTAGTATAAGATGTAATTTTATTTTTTTATATCCAATTTCTTATTATTTAGCTGTAATAAAACAGCGTGTAAAATAGGAAATCCACGTTTCAAAAATTGTGATCTTATTTATAATTAATTTTAATTACATAGAGATTCCTGAAAAGCAATCCATTAAATAGAACATAGTTTTTCATTTATTGCTGAGGATTTTATCATATTACATGAATACCCCCCCCCCCCCCCTCATACCACTGCTCTGCACGTCAAATAGAAATATGGAAACCCAGACGACGAACACAAATTGAATATTGACATTTTTGTATTGATTAGTGTATCAAATGCGTGTATTAAATGATAAAATATATTATTAAATATCTTATCTCATTTATAAACAATATATTACATTCTTGTTACAACATTACATATACGTAAAAATTAAAAAAAAAAAAAAAAATGGACGAACGGGTTGCTGTGACAAAATGTCGATACTTTTAAACTGTTTCTGTGCTATAAAAATTCTGTTGTTATGTTTTTAGTTTTGAGTTTCAAGACTTTCGATCTGTTTCGTGTTTCGTTACAAACTTATAATATACATATATTTTAGAAATCTGACACCTAATTTCTATTCAGCAGTTTCAAGACTTTGTTAATATCACATTCAAAATTTCGACGTATGGAATTCAAGTCTTTTCAAGACAACGTTTACATTCATTTCTTTTCTGACTCAATTTTAAATTTAAGACGACTGAATTTTTATTTCGAATAGGAGGTATTTTCTCAAAAAATTGCGAGAAGGCATTTGTGTTTAGACATTGTCGTAAAATAAAGCCATATTTTTATCAATGTGTGAAATTGAAAATTTGTATTTTTTGACCGCCATATTGGAACCACCATTTTGAATTTTTGTTGGAATGCAACGTAGCCGACATTAACTACAGCACTACGTGCAAAATATACGTAATATACGTTTTTTACATACATTTTTTATATTTCTTTTCGGGAACTTTTTACACGCTTGGCACTGAAACTGCATCGGCCATTTTGAATTTTCATATGAGGCACATAGCATTCAATTTCAAAATTTAAAATTTTCCCACATATATATAATAACGAAACACGAATCCTATCGAAAATCTTGAAATTCAAAACTAAAAACAATAAAACAGAATTTATATATAGAACGTAGTTCATAAACTGAAGCTGTATAACTATACATTAACTATAATATCAAATTGCTCGAATATCGCAACATCGAATAACGCATTGAATATACCATCGTGAAGTATGAAATTTAAATAAACTTTCATATTAATTAACATTGCTAAAAAAAAAAGAATTTCTTGATATTCTCCGGAATTCTTTTGCCATTCACAATAAATTGATATTTCAATGAAGTGATGAATTGCGATATATTTTTAGAGAAGTACACAGAGAAAAGTACGCGTATTGTGCATAGAAAGTCTGGTAACTGCATATACATTTATTATTATTTATATATTTATTATTGATTACAACGTCTACATTAATGCTCAAAAGTCAACATTTTTAGCCAAATAAAAAATTTCGAATATTAATTCAAATTCATTATATTGCACATTCTTAATTTGTAAATTATATCGGTATCTGCGTTTTCGGTTCATTTTCAATGAACTGACGTCAAAACTGACGTGAAAAAGTGATGGGAAATAATTGAAATGGTAGTATGAAAGAAATTAAAATAAAGGGAGACCAAAAAAATGAGGGGGAGGGGGACTACTGTACATCGAAAAATACGAACCAGGATAACAATATTTATATAATAATAATAGTAAATTTACATCTGAAATACTTGAAGGTATCCACGAAATAATTAACTATCATTTATAAATTCGACAAAGAAAATTCCGCCGATATGATACGTGTTATGAGAATGAACAAAAACTGTACGAAAAAATAAATGTTTTTATTGAATTTCGAAATATCATGTTACTTGTAAAGTATTATTGACATGAATAGTAAACAATAGTTGAATATAATTAAAAAGAATCGGAAATGTATGCAAGTAAAAATGAGGAAAAGTCAATCATTATTCAGATATTTACACGTATATTTATATGTATAATTGATGCTATAATGCAAAACGTAATAATGCAAAATTAAAAATTGAAGATATTAGGAAAAATAAAAAAATATGTTAATGATTAACAAAACTAATCGAAAGTGATGATAATCTAGATTCATAGCTATGAAGAATTAACTAAAATTGTAAAATCCAATATTGAGAGAACTTAAAATGGAGAATCCAATTTGACATATTGATATCTAAATGGACAAACAAATATATGCACCAGGAAAAGTTGAGCTTTTCCAATTGACATTAGTAGTCAATAATCGAGAAAATAATGACATTTTCAGTTCGAAGGACAAAATAATTCGTAAAAATTCAAGTATATTTTAAGATTTAATCATTAATATGAAATTCATAAATTATTTTGCCAATATCTAGGATTGCCAGTAAATCCAGGTTTCCCTCTTGTTGATCAGTTGGGTAGGTTGTCGATTTCTTGATTAAGCTTTCAACTAAACTAAAACATTTCGTAAACATATTTTTTGAGCCGTAAAACGCCCGTGACTTCCGATGAAGTAAATAACGCAGCGGCTGCGATATTTTATCAATCGTACTGCATTTATCACGACTGTTATCTATACAACCCTTGGGTAAATATATGGCTTACTCAATAATTAAAAAGTGGGCCGTCCCCGTATTTCAATAGACTCAATACATTGTATATTATGCAACCCGAATTTAATTTAATTTACTTCTAATCTAACGGAATAGTTTTTAATTAATTTTCTTCTATAGATTTTCAATACGATTAAAATGTTATTTAAAACTTGTTGAAATCGCAATTTTTCGTACTGAGACTATATAGGAAAGGTAACGAAAAGTGCTGTTTAAAAATTGCATATAATTATTTAATGCAATAAAAAGAAATTACTAATTCTCGATGATACTAAAAAAAAAAAAAAAAAAAAAAAAAAAAAAAAAAAAAACAAAAAAAGGAGAAAAAAAAAAATAAATAAAAAAAAAAAAAAAAAAAAAAAAACAAAAAAGAAAAACAGTAAAATTCATTTCATAAAAGTCAACGGAACTCGAAAGAGCCACATTTCGATCGCCATTTTGAATTTTTAAATTTTGGAAAAAAAATTAATTTTGTATATTTTTTTACGCAACTAATCAAATTTCTTAGACGTTGTCCGCCATATTCGAGCCTCCATTTTGATTTTTAAAATGATCACCTTATACTCATAAGCATCGCTCTCAAAAGCACATAAATATTCAGTTTCATGCGTTTACATCCGAAGTGGATATATTTATAAAGGACGGTTCCACCACATTTCAACGGCCATTTTGAATTTTGAAATTGTAACAATAGATTCGTAGATAAAATGTAAACCTCATGTAAATAGTCTTTATTTATATCTACTTTACGAAAGAAACATATTCACAAGTCCGATATTTAAAAAACTTTCTCAATTATAAATTTGCCAATGTAAATCCGCCATTTTTAATTTTAAATGCTTCCTGGACTTCAAAGTACTAGTCGTTTTTCCATCTGATCCGCGGTTTAAACCAGATCGAACAACAAACCTATCAAAACTTAAGATTTTTTTTAATAGAACAAAAAAAAAAAGAAATTCATGTTGAAAATTGTTAAAGATATTGAAAAATAAAAAAATTATAAAAAATGGAAATTTTTAAATGAAAAGAGTGAATGGCAGCAAATTCGTTTTGTATGAAGAAACGGAGTCAAGATCATCTCTGTTGATTTGCACTGAACATATTGTCATAAAAGTTTTAAACGTCGAAGCGGCATTTTTTCACATGATACCGAGCCCTGGGACTGTATACGAAACAAACGAAAAGCCCTTAACTTCTTTGCATGACGGTGTGTTAAAATAGGACGCTGTTTATGACACGGCATTTCTTTCCGAAGAAACGAACCTTTACAGTTGGCTCTGTTCGCGCTGCATCGACCTATGGCAAACTTTCCTTCGCTTCGGTAGTTTCTGCATTTTACGTAATTGTACTTAGAAAGAAATACGTGGCAAAATTATATCTACGGGCCCTAGAAAAAATGTTCTCGGAAATTTATTGTAAGGAATCTAACAGTATATATATACGTACCTTGACCTAAAATTGGTAACATTTTTTTTTTGCAAAATCGTGTAAGTAAGAAGACGCGTAAGTAGTGTAATTGGTGAATAGTCAGGCACTGATGACCAGACGTAATTTAAATGAGAAATTCAATAAATTGTGCGTCATTTGCACAATACTGAGTTATTACATGGAAACAAATTATTGTTGGGGCAACCATCCTACGGTTGTATCAAATACAAAACCTGGTCGTATCTACCAGGAAAATGGTCGTATCAACTACAGTATGGTTGTTCGAATACTTTTTCTTGTATATTGTTATTCCAGATATCAAAAAATGATATCTATCATTTATTAGTTAATTGTATGAATTATTGTTTATATTTTTTATTTAAATTAGTTTTAATTACTTTTTACTATATAGTGATGAAATCAGTGAAAATGTAATTAATTATTTCATATTTTGTAGTTTAAAAAAAATTTTTTTTTTTATTTAATTTCACATATGCTTATATATATGTCGACTTTTGTGAACTCATATGAGACTCATTCGTCCTTAAATCAGTTATTAACTTAGATTGTTAGAAAAAATTAAAATATGCAATTAAATTAATAAAAAATAAAAATTAAAATATATACTTAAGTTTATGCTGAATTAATGTATATATATATATATATATATATATATTACGTTTTTGTATCTTTTGTATATATTATCATGCATTTTTTGCATCTTGATGTTTTAGAAAACAAATTTCGTAGATCTTTTTTCAGAAATATATTTTGAAAAAGACTACAATCGACAGAAAAACGTTATTTTTGACAATTTTATTTTTTAAATGCGTTCTACAATAGGAGGACAAATACGACATTTTTTATTTACGAAATTTGAATTGAGAAACTTTCGAGTTTTTTTATATATTACGAGTTATATCGAAAGACATATTTAAGAAAGAAAAATCGTGTAACGTTAGTGATTTTTCCTTTTGGTTCAACACAGACGCTAAAAATAAAAGCCGTATATATTTTTCATCAAAATCGTCTCGGACAGTATACAGTGATCACCGTTTTGAAAATCTCCCATATCAGAAAAACGATATTAAATTTTTTAGACTTGGTTTCCTAAGTTAAACGGGTTAAAATTATAATTTTTGCTTTTTCTAGAAGGTTTGCTCGTAGTGTAATGCAATAATTCTTCTGTATTTACGGTTATTTCTTTCTCTTTAATTTCATTTCTAACGATGCTCTGAAGCGACGAGACGCGGCTTTATTTCGGTAAACGAGTTAGAACTTCGGGAATTATTCAAATGGCGACTTCCGTTGCTTCTGAAATATTCTTCAAAGCTTTGTGTCTTTTAAAATGTAAAATTGAAAACAGTAAATTTTCGAAGTTGACGAATGTAGAAAACCACTCAAAATTATGACAAATGGGAGAAATTCACGAAAGTTATATGAAAAGCGCCTGGGGATTATCGGAATAAAGAGAATTCATGTTTATAATGTTGAGTAAACAATGCAAGTGTTAATTATAATTCGAGTTTCACTGAAAAATTTACAATTGATTTTATCGTTCAGTGTTTTTACCAAATGTGCTTGAAAATGTGTTGCTAAACTGTATATAATAACTCCATTTATTGACACAAAAAAGTAGGTAAAGTAAGTAAAGTAAAGTAAAAAAAGTAAAAAAAACTAATATAGAAGATCGAAAACTGTGTAAATCTGCACAATTTTAGCTATTTTCGCATATTTGACCTTCATTTGGTCTTGAAATGATCTTCGAAGTCAAATTGTGTGACCCCCTTCGCCCCCTACAACTTTTCTTTGAAACATTTTTCGATATCATAAGCCTTTTTCCGGATATTTCCCATTATGGATTAAAATGGTCCATCAGGTCGAGTCGACGGTGTCTGACTATTTCCGAATTACAATACTTACGCGTCGTCAACACATTTACAGAAATGATTGATTTCAATACAAAACAGAACGGAGATTATTCAACTATTTAAATGATACGGTATGCTTCATCAATTTCCTTAAATTAATAATCCAATATGATTTCTTGTTAGTTCACACACACACACACACACACAAGAATATTTTCTTCGCCTGCTTCACTATTATACGTTTGAAACCATGCCTTATATTTCTTTATCATGAAATAAAATTGAAAATATAGTTATGGATGTCACTTACATGTGGTGAAGCTGTGGTCCCACCAGTCGGTCTTGCAAAGGTAGGCCTTGAGGTCGTCGGCAGTACGCGCAACAATAACGACTGGCGGTGCGACCAGCGTCCGAATTCCGAGAAAAACGCTGAATATCGTGACCATTATCCCCAGCCGTTTCAGTAGATTCACGTCCGTTATTTTGACGGCCTTCGCTGAACGCACGCGAAATATCACGGAAATCCTGCAATCAGAAATTGCGATTCGTTCAATTTGCCGCGTTACATAAGGGACGGGGGTGTGCGGGGGCAGAATCTAGGCGGAAGCCCCCGACCGGAAATGAAAGCGCGAGAAAATTTACGATTACGACGGAAAAACGTAGCGGTTAGCGTTCCCTCGATTTCGAGTATAATGTTGACTTATGTGCATCCAAGTTGAAGTTCGCCAACAAATTCATTAGCAATGAAACAATTACGTTTTGTTGTTCCAAAACTGTGAATTCTTAACGTCAAATTATTGGACATTTTCTTTCATATGCAATGGGAGAATGTTTAATTTAAATTAAGAAAACGTTTCATTCAAAAGTTTTCCGGTTTCAGAAACGTCACTAGAATATTACATTTCATTACATTCTTGTAACGTTCCAATTTTTGGCTTCGCAAACGTTCGTTTCTCTAACGTTCTGGAAACGGTGAATGTCCTACCTCAGCAACGTTACAGCGAAACGTTAATTTTAAAAAGTTTACTGCATCTTTGAAAAGTACAATGACTTTACTGAAACCTGTCTGAGACTTTCTATACCTTATTTTAGTAACGTTGCCTTTCTTATACTTCTGATCAGAATATCGTATTGAAACTTTGAATACTATACATCTATATTCTGGAAACTGCGAATTTCCCATCATGAAGAGATTCAAGAAATAGACATAAGTATCGCGAAAGCTGGATCTAACAAATCTACTCTTACTTTTGTGACGTCATTTTCGTAACGTTACCTATAGAAAATTTCATTAGTAATCTAAACACGCGTCATAGTTATTTTGAAACCTTGCAGAAACATGGAATTCGTAACGTTTCCAACAACCTTGTAAATGTAATAAAAAAATTAAGAAAAAAACTACGGAAAAGAAGAATTTTGTTATAAGATTACCTTGTAACTTCCTTGTAATTTGTGAAAATTTATCTTACAAATTGTAAAGTTGCAGATGTCATTTTTAAGAAACGTTTTTCAGGTACGTTTTTTTGCGGCATAGTAATCTTGAAACGTATCAGGAACACGGAGCGTGAAACAATTCCAAGAAGATCACACTTTAACCTTCTTGCGAAGCGTCAAACTTCCTTGAACGAATTGTAACGTTGCGGTGATACTTTTATGAAACGTTACAATGACTTCTTATCATAGATGTTCCCGAGATGTTTAATTTATTCCATGTTACGATGGAACTTTTCAGAGACAATAATGTAACGTTTCAGGAAGGTTACGTGTTTAGTGGTTTGCTATTACCATTCAAATAAATATTAAGTTGAAAATAGGATTTTTTTTTCAATGTATATTTCGACTTTTGATTCATAATCAGCGATCTTAAACACCTGCGAGTATGTTCCAATTGTTCTAATTTCCAATTGTTGTTAAAATTTAATAACATAAAGTTAAGTATATATATATATAGTAAAAATTATTTCAATTTTTACAATTATATATAAACAAATTGTATTCCATGCTTGTTGATGGTAAACTACCAATCGTTATCAGAAAATGTTTTGAAAAATCAACCATATAAGTAATTATTTTGAAAATTGATGTTGCTATATAGTTAACAATATATTTCGTACATTTCTTCCTTTCGCTTGTAAAGAAAATATATGCATTTTACATAGATCATGTAAATTTCTGAAGAGGGCTAACGTCATGGCCGAAACGTAAATGAATATTAAATCTAATTCACGTCAACGGACCGTACAACCAGGCAATTTAAATTCATCGTAATTTACAATTAACACAAGCGGCCAAGGAGAAACAAAAACATGCTTATGCATATAATGAAAATTATTATGAAATAATCTTTATGAAGAGAATTGAGAAAAAAACAGTTTTGGATAAAGAAGATGGAATGTGATTTTGTAAAGCGTAATGAAGAAATTAAGGTCAGTGATATATTTGTGCGAAAATTTTAAATAGTTTAAATATTAAATAATACTTTAACCAATCATTGTATATTATATTAATTCATTAAATATATTCACTATTTAAAATTTTCGCAAAAATATCAATGACCTTAATTTCTTTATTACGTGTTACACTGTTATCATAACATTTATGAGAAATTTAACATTTTATTTGTAATTATTAGCGAGTCTGTGATTTTTAATTGTTAATTTTCAAACTCTAATAATTAGAAATAAGACTTCAATTTTTATATAATTGCAATAATATATCAACGAAATAAAGCATTCTGAAGAGGGTCTACATAAACTGCCAAAATGTAAAATGTGTTGTTTTGTTATAAACAATAATTCGTATTTTCTGAGTAACAATAAACAAAAAAAAAAATAATTCGTCAAGGAACCGTTAACTAATCATTGTATTGTTATATTAATTTTAAATAAGCGGTTAAGAAGTACTATAAACCACATTTTATATAATGCGTTTTGACATGAATTATTAATGTTTATGAAATTTGCAATGACCAAGTCCAATGTATTATAATTTATACTCGTGAAATTTGAAACTATAACACGCGTTTTCTCTTACCTTGCTATACGTAAATATTGTCTATAGAAATATTGGCTATAGCAAACCTGTTTTATTCATAATCATATTCTAGAATTTAATAATTATAATCGAAAAATTATCACATTTTTATCGAAACATTGCCAACTTGTCATATAATTCGTATTAACAGATAAAAATGAAAGGAAAACCATGCCTAATAAAACCGTAGGTGACATTTCTATACCGGAAACGTATATGGCATAAATTCCCCAATTGATGAAAATTTTGTTGTTATTAATCGTATTTTGTAACGAAAGAAACAAATGATAGATTGATATATGAATTTATATTTGATTTAATGGAAACAGGCGCAGTGCAGATATGCGATAATTTGAAAATTTAGTCGGAGAGGTAATGTTATTGTTTTCCGGGCATTAATTAGTAATCAATATGTAGATTGAAAATAAAGCGTTCGAATATGTGTCCAGTCTCGTGTCGTAAATGTGCTGGAATGAAAAATGAGGACAGACGGCGTGCGTCAAGCGCATAATGAGAATTGAATATGGACTATATCGGATAATTAGAAAATAATAAACGATTCATTGCCGTGCAAAATTGGTATTTTTCGAACAATATTGATTTTCAGTTTAATTTAAATGAATTAACATTTTCCCGGACGAAATTACTTTCGGTTATCTGGGTAAAAAGGCATTTTGCCATCGCCTTTTCATTTTCGTGTTTGAGAATTAATAAATATAAATAATACGGTCTTATATTGTTAATTTGAAATACATAAAATAACGAAAGTACATACGCACACATATGGGTATAATTTATATTATATATATTATATATATATAATATATATAAATATAGAATTCGAATAGGTTTTCACCCAAAGAATTTATAGATCTTGTATACTTATTTCGCTCTTCTAAACTGTGATTCATAAAGTTTTCTTTTCAATTCTAAATACGACTTCTTATATAGATATTTAAAGAACGAACTTCTGATTTCGCGTTGCAATTTATAAACGCAATATCGTCAGCGGGAATTTATAATAGCTGAAATTCGAAAAGTTATATGAGCTTTTTAGGTAAATCATAACGAGCAATGGAAAATCCTTTATAATTCGTCGTCGATCTGAATAATTATCGATTCAAACGGTGAAATGGATTAAAAAAAAACAAAAGAACACAAAATGAATTTTTCATATGATGACATTCATTATTAACGCCGCAGTAAATGTCAGTCTATAGTTTTTACGACTTTGATTTATTGTATTGCATTTTATTGTTATAATTATTTTTCTCTATTTGATATTTTATTATTCTTTTACAATATTTATAAAAGGAAAATGGTATTTCACGGATTAAAAAAAAACTGTCAAACAAATTTTATAAAACTATCTGAATTTTTAATATACATTTTTTTTTTTTTTTTTTTTTTTTTATTTTTTTTTTTTTTTTTCTTTTTCGTTTTATGTTGTTTTAATTTTTTTTTCTTTTTTTTTAAATTATTAATTAATTAAAAAATTTAAAAAAAAGAATAAAAATTTAAATCCAAGTAAAAAGCAAAAAAAAAATAAAAAAAAAAATAAAAAAAAAAAAAAAAAAAAAAAATGTATATTAAAAATTCAGATAGTTTTATAAAATTT
>JAPYZR010003206.1:0-14745 GCA_030522945.1 Trichopria nigra
CACAATCACTGTTATGTAACTGTGCCAATTTTGAGGCGACATTTTAATGTAACTGTTACATAATTGTGACATAACTTCTGTGATTGTTTGCTGGGGATAAATCTGATAAAGTACTGACAACAAATGCAGCCATTACTACGATTCGCTTATGCGCAGGAGTGGCGAAATGTTACTTTCTCTACCGGAAGGAAAGAACCGTTTATACCGCCTCTGCGGTAGAATTTTTCAGCTCAACTCTCGTGATAAATTTTATAAATGCGAAATCTTGCGTTTTCGTGGTTGCAGATTTAAAGTTGGGCAAACGGAGAGTTTTCTATGAAAATAAACGACGGTCCTCGTTCGCACCTTCTTTTTTTACGTCATAAATATTTTCAATGTACTGAGACCGGAAACAGCGAGATTTTAGACAAATTCTCGCAAAATTTCGGCAGTTGCGAGGTTTCAGTGCTGTATTGAAATTTATCGGTAATTTTATGAGATGATATGAAAGTCATCATTATTATCAAATAAATTCTGAGTAATTATTATAATTGCCGAGTCGTCACTGAATAATTTGATGTACGTCAAAATGATTGATATGGTATTTTTTATGAAATATGATACAAGCTTCGGTCGACCATATCGTATTTATTCTCATTTAACTGAAATAAATGAAAAAATGTGATTTAAGCACTAATTAATCTCTTTTTAATAATTATTCAATTAATTTTCAGTTCTACGAAATCAATAAGAGGAATTTCGCATCAGATAGGGAATAAAAAAGGCAATAATCGAAAATTATTTCGTGTTGTTTTTGTCCATTTTTCTATCGCGATTTATCGCATAGTTTATTGTGGGATGTTCTCTCGTCAATATGCATATGGACAACAAGCTCATATACAAAAATAGATAATACAAAGCTAACAAATAATAAATTTTATTATATGGTCGAATGATAATAACGTAAGAATAGCGTATTTGTGGATATGTGAGATGAGCGAGGAAGAATTTAAAAGGGAATGGACGGAGAATAGCTGTGTTAAAAGAAAGGAATTTTGAAGCACAAGAACAACAGACATATAACAATTTTTTCCGTGTAGATTGTGTGAAAATGGAAATGAAGATTGAGAACATTGGATGAAATCATGCGAGAATAGAGAAAGAAGAAGAAAGGGAAGAGTAAAAGATGTGTTATAGCTGGTGATGGAAAAGGATATGCGTGGTTAAAAAATGTACGCGAAAGAATAAGAAGGAAAGAGAGAGAAAGAGGAAGATGGAGAAAATTTTGTATAAAAACAAAAAAATATATTTAACAAATAACAAAAATTTATACTATATAAATATTAACATAATGATTAGAAATTCAACGAAAATATGTAATGAATAATAACAAATTACTAAAAGTTGTTCTATATAATGAAAGTCCTGATATTAATTGATGAAATTTAACAAACGTAGATAAAAACTGATAGCCAGGCATAGAAAAAAAAATATTACTAAAACATCAAAATTCTGATTAACACGAATTCCGAAGTATTTCTTATTTATAAAAATGTATCCTAACGATTCCTTTTTAAACTTTAATCATTGTTTCTTTCTTTTTATCCAATTTTAATAATTTTTTATTCCTTCGTAATCATCTTTAATCCCATTAAAATACTTTTTTATTCCTTTTTAATCCTTTTTTGTCACTTTTAATCCTTTTTCGTCACTTTTAATCCTTTTTCGCTAGAAATATCACTAGAATATTAATAAAGTGCTAATAAGCTATACTAAAATAAGAAAAATATCAGATAATTTTTTAGATAACTTTTTCTTAGAAGCATACATTGTTATTTATATCAATCCGGTTATTTACGTATCAAACGTTTTTTTTTCTTTTCAGGTGGCACTTGATGTTGCGTGCGAGAAGAGGAGGCTTCATATACCGCGGGGATTTGTACATCCAAGCATGGCAGTTACAAAGCGAATCGCGACGAAGAACGCATCAACCTCAGCGAACGCTCTGTTTGTCTGTGAGTAATAAAACATTCAACGCTTAAGTCACGGTTTATTAGATACTAAATGCGGCTAAAGTGTCATTTAAGTGTGAATGCGAACAATTGTACACTCCGATTTTCGCCAAGGATGAACATTTTCTCATCCTTCACTTAGGGGTCACCTGAACAATCTCACTACAGTTTTGAAATCATTATTCGAGGCTTCCTAATTAATAAATAGGACATTAAAAATAAGTATTACCTAACAATAACGCCAACCACAGGTTTTGATCATCAAGGTTTCTAGTGATCAAATATTAAAGGACTTACTTCAGAAAACTCAGGATTGCGTAAGTTTTTATTCGAGCAAACCTCATGGAAGCCTAATCATGACTTGAACAGAAAAACATACTATCATATTCCAATTATAAATACTTTTTTTACTTTATATTCGTTTACAAACTCTGCAAGTAAAATAACCTCAGACAATTTTTTTAACTTTTTTTCACTATTTTCTCTTCATACAATTCTATACAGGGAATATCCTCACAGAATACGAAATGTATACTAAACTACCGTGCGGAGTTAAAAACACATTCCCATAAATCGGTTGGCGCGAGAGTCATCCGCGAATGGAAACTTTTCGTCGGTGACGACGTAAGCTTTGAAACGGGCCCGGTATCTGCATATATACCTCTGCGTATGTACATATACTTTTATAAAGTTCGAGTCTTCATGTGGACCGTAAACTTTTCACATGTCTAGGCTGAGGCACACCTGTCGATTTACGGTCGTAAACTGTCACAACGGGCCGCCTTATCGAGTAGCATTATCGACGTCAACGCCTTCACCTATTTTACTCCCACACAATGTTGTATTTCCCCTAGGATCAGTTTCGTTCGATATTGGATGATACTTTTTTTTTCTACTACTCTCAATGCAAATAGTGCTATGTATTTGGAACATTCAATATTCATGAATTCAAGTACGTTTTTGGTGGCTACTTACGAATTGTTCCTCATATTCAACAACAACAACAACGACAAAATCTCATAATTTGACTGTCACTTGATATTTCTAGTTATTAAGCTTCAACTACTGAAAGACTTCCAAACATCAATGGTAAACGTGATTCGGATGAACGACCATTCATTAGACGAATAACTACATTACCTATTTAAATCAATTCTCGAATATTTTCTGCTTTCCAATTCTTGCATTCTGAAGTTGGATGTCATCAATGTCGGTCCAGGAAACCCAACAAGTAAACAATTATATAACAAAATCTACGAATAACGAAATCTACGACCCCTTAGAGGACCCCAGAAAATGTAGGACCTCTTTAATTAGAAGAAACATGCCCATGTATACATTCGTCGAAAAATCGGAAGCCTTTTAAAATGTTCTAAAATACCCTCAGACCCCTTAGACGACCCCTAAATATTTGAGGGCACCTTAGAGGACCCCTAAGTAAGGTTCGGCCCCTTTAATTAGAAGAAACATATGCCCAACCCACACAACACAATCCGTCCCGTGATGACCTGAGGAGCTCCTGAGGACGTCCAAATAATGTCCGTTTTTTTTTTTTGACATGAGGAGCTTCTCGGGAGCTAGAAAAATCGGAAGCCTTTTAAAATGTTCGAAAGTACCCTTAGACCCCTTAGTAGGGGACCCCCTGGGAAATGTAGGAACCCTTAAAAGACCCCTAAATGATTCAGGGCATCTTGTAGAGGACCCCTTTAATTAGAAGAAACATGGCCATACATACCCTCATTTATCCTGGTCATAAATATTACACTGATGTCACATTAGTGTTACCTTCATGTAATTGACTGGAAAGAGTTACTATCAGCGTGAAAAAAGAATTAGGGAACAGTTCGCTCACTGAACGAAAAATCAATATCTGGACGTATGCAAATGCTGAACGAGATGAGATACGACCAAGACAAGTATAAGACTGTCTTCACTCTGTAATGAAGTCCTGCAGAGGCCTAATTAAGAACTTCCTAATAGGGTCGTCATAACTCTAATTAAATAGATTTCCCCGCCCATTACACCTTTTCCACCTCTTTATCGTTCGCACGTAACACCTCGGCATTTCGCAGTTCCATTCTATCTTAAACAAGTCGGAAGCTCGAGCCTCGACTGGAGTTCCGGTCGTAAAGGACTCGAGGGTCGTAAAAACTTTGACATCAACGCGATCCCGGCTCAAAGCAGCTTCTTCCCTTCCGTATATATAGCGGTGCGCCCTTTAGCTCGGCAATCACCGCAAATATGCCTGGTTTATGCATGCCGGAGATGAGGTAAATTGTATATATATATATATATATATATATGTATATATATACATACACGCACCCGATTTAAGCCTAGAATATTAAAGTTACTTCGATGCACAGCAATACCGAATGATGGCTTCTTTTCTTTTTAACGTCCTCGGATGCCGCACAGGCTCCGCACGAGGTATTTTCTATATAGGTGGATTCAGTATTGTCCAAGTTTTTTTTATAGTGCTTTTTTATCATACTCCATTCGAATACGCTGTAAACTCTATTATTTTCTTTCGACCGTTTTTATCTTAAAAAAAAAGAAACTGATTGAGGAAGTAATGACCATTGTATTTGACAAAAAAAGTCGTTGCGAAAATACGATGCCTTTTCTTCTATTCTTTCAAGTTTCATGATTTTTTAATGTATTTATGTTGTCAGAATTCTTCGTTTTTATAAGATATTTTTTGTATATAAATTATATAAAATATTTTTATAATTTTGTAATTATAGATTATTTAAATTATATATTATATATATATATTCTTCATTCAATACCATTTTCATATATGAATTATTCAAACTAAAATATTGATGTTTTCCACATGTAAATATGAAATGAGAAGAAGACAAAATTCAATTTTAGAATTGAATAAGACTGCTAATTTTAATTAAAATTGATGACAATATATGGAATATATAAAAATAGTACAAAGTAAGAAAAATAACTTCAGAATTTCAGATGACTTCAATATCGATCAAACTTCCTGTTCATAACATTTTCATGTGTAATATAAATATATATTTTATATATTATATATATATATATATATATTTATATACGCATAACCAAATATATATGTTCATATATATATTTTATATGCTTTATGAAATATTTAAACTAAAATATTGATGTTTTCCACATGTAAATATGAAACGATTAAAAAATTGGTAATAAAACATAAATATAAATACTCGAGGTATATAGAATATTAATACTACATTATTATACTATTTATGTTATTAGCATTGAAAATAAAAATGAATTACGAACAAATAATACGTATTTATGTGATTAATGCTATTTCCAATATTGATAAATATTTGATTGCGTTCAGTATCACGTTAATTAAGTCGTTATATTTTTCAAAATCAACCGAAAATAACCGAACTAATTACGTACATATTAATAACGCACCAGGATAAATGGCCTATATATATATTATTTTTATCTTTCCGGGATGCATTTATCGTTTATTGTTTCGCTTATTTTTTTTAGCATCTCGCGGATAAAAGTAATTTGCTTATTGTTTATGCATGAATCCTATTTCCGTATGCTTCATTTGCAACGAGAGTCGCAACTGAAGAAAAGTCGGAAAAAAAACAGCAGCACGTTACGGATAATATTTTCATAGCAGGATTTTTTGTTAGTCTGCGATTTAAATACGAATTAATGAAGATTCTCTGCGAGAAGTTTTTCCCTTGCATATTTTATTGGGTAACTTTACTTTTGTAAAAATTGTTTTATCAAGTTTTGAGGCACCGCGAAGATTTTCTTTGTACTATATCTGCTTTAGAAGTAATAAGAATGTCTTAAATAATTTACGAGTTGTTTGGCAAATTTTATTTCAATTTTATGACAAGATTCGAACAGAACTTTATTTCTTATTATTATCGAACGGAACCATTAAAGAAAGGCCAGTGTATATCACATTGAATGATAAATTTATATAAAATGTATTGTTTAATTTCTCGATGTATTGTTTCTTATGTTTTTAATATTATGTTGTTGAAAATCGTGAATATCTCGACATGATTCATTTCTTCATGCTGCATTTCGTTACATTAATTATGTCTTTAAATAAACTTTAGCACTACTTATTCGTCAATTACTTTGACTAATTCAACGTGAACTTAACTTTTGGTTAAAAATTCGATGTACATAATTTCTTCACAACTTTTTTAAAGTTTAATTCGATCAGTTTTCATATTTTCGGATATACCGATGCTCGTTAAAAATTGAAAACGTTCGAAAACTTTGCATAATCAGAGACGCCAGCAAAGATGCTCTTTCGCAAAGCAGGAAAATTAATATTTATACATTTGTACTTTATCCGATTATCATTCGAATTTAATTTCAAAGATTCTAGTCGTCATGTCAAAGTGTCAATTCTTTGGTAAAATGTACTATTTATTATATTTTCAATGTATTGCAGGTGGAATCGTGGGACTTATCTTTTTTTTTAATTAATAGGTGAAATTACCTGAAATTTTGCAAAGTAGTAGAAACATTAGTAGAAATATCTACTGGATAAAATGAATTTCGTATTGTTTAAAGAAACAAATGACGTCAAAAATTAATTTAATCAATGACTTACTTCTGAAGCCAGAATGGTAATAAAATTATATATGATCTAAGCAAATAACCCCACTAAATTTGATGTATTTATTAAAACGTATTTATTCGTTAATTAAGACTTGGTGCAATTATACCTTTCCTCTTATCGAAACAATGTAGAAGTGGAAGTAATAAATATATGCTATATTTGTAACAGAAAATATCTGCATATTGACAAGAGACCACTCAATTCTCTAATTAAATCTTGCCATTAATTACGACAGTGTCTCGATATAAAGACTTAATTGCATCATTTATTGAATAATGTCGAATATTCTTATCCAATATTATTACTTATAATATGTATTCTCAGTCCGTTACCGATAATTGCTCGTCAATCGCGGTACAATTCGCTGAGTGAATAATATGTTAATTGATGCGACTGGAAATAGAACTTTCATATTGTGAACACTAAAAAGAAAACAATTTTTAATCAATGGTAAAAATAATGACCTGTCATTCAGCTTTTATTTTCGTCCAGAAAAAGTAACAAAATCAATGATAATACCTATAAATAAAAACCGATCTTTGGTTGAAGAATATAATTCTTACACGACCGAAGGTTTACGTAACACTTTAGACTGCATCCGCGCAAATTGTCATGTTTAAGTAAAAATCCTTCACTTTAGGAAAATCGTATTATGTACAAAAATCGTTTATAAAATCTATATATATATATGAAATGCAATGACTAAAATTCAATTTATTTTTTCTTTGTTTTTCAGGAAACCGGTTGTTCGACGCCCAACATCGCCAGTGTCTCCGTGCAACTGGAGCAGGACAGCAACAAATCTGAACAGCTGGAACGAACACCCCGATGCAACGTGCGGACCTGTCGTCAGTCCAGGAAGGCAAAAGCTCGGGTCACCGCTCCTGCACTTCTCGTTCAAAATCTCCTTGAAACTCTCTAGCTTTCGTAGACCGTCTAACGAGCTGGCCACGGAGTCGTAAAAACCTAGGTAACTCCTTTAAGCTTCGTTAGACGGACGCACCTCCTTCGACGGCACGCTCGAAATCGAGATTCTGAATGGCTCGATTTAGGCTTTTCTGCAAATTACGTGTCCATGTACATTTTTTAAACGTCGAACGATCTTGATGCGTGTTTTAGTCAAACATTTCGGTTGAAACGTTTCCATTAGACAGGTACTTTTCCACCAGCGCTGTTGTTCCGCGAGATCTGGATGTGATACTTTTATAAAAATATTGATTGGGATGATGATGATTTTAGCTGGAAGTGAATCGAAAGTATCCAGGAATAATTTGCAAAAAATGAACATTTTTTAAGATTTGATCGTATCATGCAAGTTTTCGTCATAAAATGGACGTTAATTTGAACTAGAGGTTACGAAAACGTTAATTGAATACTCTCACCACTGATGTACATCGTTATTCCCTGCAATCATTGTCGGACTCCTTGGGTTTCGAAACCCAAACTTGTCCGATGTTATCTCGATTACCGCTAGTTTGAATTATGTTCGCTAAATCTGCATCAACCCAATCGTGCATTTTTCAGCCTAGTAATTTTGAAGTGAATAATTTCACAATCGATGGCGGTTTCTGTACACGACTTTCATCAGCGTCAGTCGGCATTCTAAATAGCGCTAATTTTCGCGTGTCAGTGTATCATTAAAATAATAACAAAGTATTACTTTTCAAATTAATATTTTAGAAAAGGTATTTTGACATAATCATATAACAAAGTGTATAAATCGTCACGAGAATTTGTTGTGGAATTGCAGCCTTACGGTAACATACCAATTAAGTGAATGTAAATAATGGTTTAATCGAACTTTCTTGTGTAGAATTGTCGACTCGCGAGACGTTCGTTCGTTTAAATTTTTTTTGCACTCGGCCATTGTTCGTCGAACGATAATGGATGGAGGACATTGCTGAACAGTATTCCCGCAGTTGAAACAGAAATGTCATTTCGTAAGTTCGAATTGCGCATATATACTATATGAATTGTGATTTTTGCGAATTGGTCACTGGCCGACCGAACGAACGTCGCGGGTTCTTTGTTTCGGAGGTGGGTAAGTAAATGTGCGGACGATCACAATAATTCGACGACGTATAGGATTCGATGATTGGAGGATATTCACCGATCTGTAAATATATTTTTCCTTACGAAAGTCCGAAATTTGTAAGAGGCGCGATTTTCGAATCGAAGGTCGTACTTCGGGGAGGAAAGGAGATAACTGCATCAGTACGTGCATACAAAACGTATAGAATAATTAGGATTAAGAACAACGTACGGTGTGTACTATCTATTCGAAGTTTATTTTTCACACGAGGCATGTAGACGGATAATACTAATCGTAACAATAATACCGTTTAAGCGAATTTAACGTTATAGTTGCGAGATTTGAAAAGAGCAAAAGTTTCGGTACGTGGATGATTTCGCGATCCATTCTTCTTTTGGTGTTAATGGATGATTAAAAATAAAAAAGGGCTTTTCTTGGGGGGAGAAACAGGTCCCAAAGAGTAACTCGCGCGGTGCCAATTTTTCTCTTAAAAGGGTCAAACAAAATGAAAAGGAACGAACGCGCGTTACGTCATGTTGCGAACTTTTGGACGATCCTGTACAAAGTTGGAATTCGAAAAGCGAGGCGAGTTGCAGCTACGGCATGGAACGGTGAGCGAATGAAAATCCTTCAACGAGCTTCGTCCGACGTCGTTTCCTTTACTTTTTTTTTTTCTTATATCTCCCCAAAGTTGGAAGCAACAAAAATCGACGAAAAGTCAAACTAGGTATATATTGAAATGTGCTTGAAAATTTTTAACTAGAATCGGATCGTTCTTTTTCGCGCGGCGAACGCCGAACAATTTCGGGTGTAAGATTTTATTTTCTTAGGAAAGTTTCTAGTCGAGCTGTGCGTTAACGCGCTCGAGGAAATGAGACGTTAAAGTACACAGCGATATAGCATATATTCAGTTGACAGAATTGAGGGGAGAAAATCTCTGCAGCAAGTCTTGCAAAGTCATGAAGAAATGTCGGAAAATGCTAAGGCCAATTTTGAGCCAAAAATATCAACTAGAATGTTTTATCAAATTGTGAACGTGAAAAAGTACAGTCTCGTTTAAAATTAATAATTGGTTTATCATATAACTGAATGTTTTTCTTTTCATGTTGAGAAAAATTGGCCACGACTTTGCAAGATTCTAAAATGGAAATATTGCGCCATTTACTGCGCTCAATCAGATCTGTTCGATGTGAAAGGAAACGCCGTTAAACAATAATTGGGAGACCAATCGCTGTAAATATTTTGTAAACAGACTACATCGAAATACGCGTTAATCGAAATTATTCTTCTTTATGTCAATGAACGTCGAAGCGACGAGTGCTCTTTACGCCGATTTTTGAAACACGGATGGGAAATCGAAGGCTGGTGTGCGCGGGTGTTATTATAAGCGTCAAAACGAATGTATACCCTTCCAGCATAACGCAATTCATTTGTTAATGAATTTAATGAGTAATTAATGATAAATTAAATACATATTTTGAGAATCGTGCAATGAATTGTGTCTCTTCATTTAAAGGTACCTCTTCATACCCTATTGTTTACGATTTTGAACGAAAACATTTTGTTAGTTTATGGACAGTCATTTAAATGGAGCTGACGAGTAATGGTAAGTGTGATGGTTTTGAATGAATTGTTAATTTTTCAAACCTTCTAGAATAGTACATTTCGTTACGAGTGTGAGAAATACAATTTCCCGCACGAGAGTAGTCAACTACTTATATATACTTGATATTTTCTACTTTTTCACTGTTTACAAACTTGTGCACTGAAAAAAAAAGTATTGTAGGGCCAACCATATAATATACTTGTCGCAACTATGCACGTGGTTGATGCAATCATTTCTGTGGTAGATGCAACGAATATGGTTGCTCCAAAAATACTTTTTTTTCTATGCGTTTATTTCATCATGATTCTCCAGTTACTGATCTTTGTTTTCACATGTTTTTTTGATTACAGTATATTCAGTATACTCAGGACGAAATTAATATTCGTTATACATTATATATTATAAAGTTATGATGATTAAATGCAATTTGAAATTACATCAAATTAATTTTAGAATTTATAAATAACTAATTTGTAATCAGTAAGAGGTTATCTCCAGGTACTTTTCGATAAGTTCAAAATCTAAAGCCGTATACGTTTTAAATAACCTGGATTAATTATTTACAATCGTTGATAAGGCTGAAGATGAAACACGATTTATAGATTAAGGTTAAAAACAAATCACAGATTTTTTTTTCATGATTTTTCCCCATGACATCAATCGACATCATTAAATTGTGGCACAGCTGTAAAAAGCCCGAATCACATTGATCCATAGATATTAAAAATCATGATCATTCACGGGCGAGATGGATTTACCTCGTCTATTATTGAAAAAACATAATTTAACAAATTTCATTTTATTGATATATTTGTAAAAACAAATTATTAATAGAAATAAACGAACGTTGTTATTTGACAACCAAATATTATATCCAACTTCAATTGTAACTTTTTTCGATCATTACAAACCATCGAACGTGTACACATATTGATCACTCCGTATACGTTTGGCAGAATTGGGATGGAGCATCTTCCGTATAGTCAGGTATATCACGACCAATTTCCGGTCGATTTTCATTAACTTTGACCGGACGATATGCATGAATTTCATTATGCTTCGTAAACTAGTTTCCAGTTTCCAATCTAAGTACCGCCGTGTAATATTCAGGTATGTACAATGAGCTTAGATTTCGAGTACACTTGCTATTCAAATGAATGATCGGTCGATATATAGCAAAGAGAATTAAATTTAAGCTGATAATCGTTACTTATTACAAAATATCAGTGACACGCCACTGTTTTATCCCTGAGGCACGCAGCTTTCCAAATGTCTACAGCATGTGTTGTACAAATCGAAGGATTTAATATACCTATACCACAGTACTCGAGTGTCTTTCTGAATTCATCCACTTTGGAAACAATTAATGGAAATATCAATCGCACAATCCTCGAATCACTTCATTTGATCTCGTCACAATCATCCCTCGAGTGTCAAGCGCAAGAGTGGAACCCATTATTGCGACATGAAATGCGAATCTCATATAAGCAAAATTGTGGGAAATGCAAAAATTGAGAACTCCGCATTCTATACAACTGCGCCGCATCTGTACGAAAGGCACTTGCAGTTGGTTTGAAGTGTCGTGCATTGATGCATTGGTGGCTCTCATAAAATATTTCCGTCCCTCTCTTTCAAGCCCGTTTGAACGTATCCTTTTTTTTAAATTGATTCTCAATATGTTATCCTTTCAATGTATTAGTCTTGAAACATATATTTCTTCCTTTGTCACGTCATCTATCTTTTTTTTTGCAACTTTAAACAATAGCCTGTATCGGGTGCCAAGTTCATTATGAACATATACCTAGAGAGAAGCAGTTTCCAACATCAAACCTACAATGCAGCGCGGAAACTTGGCCAATGCTTACTGTCGGCGAATTTGATGCCGATACCGTTTCGATGATATTGTTATTATTGATACTGCGCGTCGATAAATTCTGGTGAAAATTAATTCGTTGCTTAGTTAATTTGGAAGAAAAAGAAACTATAATATATCCTACGGAGATTCCATCGTCTCTTGCCTCTACTTTTATGCAGTTAAAGCATTTAAAGAAAGATAAGAGATAGATGCGCAGTCGTCCTCAGACGAGACCCTGCACTCTCTTCGCAGGGCAAGGAAAGAGAACATTTCTTATTGACGCGACAAAGGCAAAAAAAAAGTCAATCACACGCTTCGGCCTGTGAATGTTGCAACGTGTACTTTTCTCGCTTTTCTAGAATTCTTCTAATTTCATTACTTTCCTTTGTCCGTCCCGACGACGTACCGTTTACGCGTTTCGGATTTCTTTTTCCCCGTCTTTTGTTCAATTTTTCATTCCCCTTTTGGCGACTCCTTTGTATCCGCAGCTTCCTCCGCGTCGCAGTCGCGGAAAATAATGGACCTGGCCGCGATGTTGAATTTTAGTACGTGCGGTAAGTATCGCGTAATTTCGGTGGTAATTGCCAGGACTCGGTGTAGCCACAATTGCAATAGCCCTACTGGCATAGACGCGTATATAGAGGCTCGAGAATTTCAACCGTACTTGGCACCGTGAGCGCACAATGGATGCCCTTCTTTCCCATTCGGTCGTACATAGAATAATTGCTTTCCACGAAGCAACGAGCGCCAGTTATTTTCGTGCACCGACGCGTATCAACGGGCTCATTTCAGCGGGGAAGTACGAACGCGGAACCAAATTGGAGCAAAGTGCAAACGCATTTGATAAACAATGACAATTGTATCTCATCCACGGTCTTGAGCAATTAGCTTAATTTTGAACAGGTGAAAAGTCTACTTTCCCAGATGCAGGGACTGTAGGAATATTGAAAAATCTTTATTTTTAGGCACTCGTCACAGAAAACAATCAGTGGCACATTCAAAGCCGCCCTTTTCATGGTTCTTCTGAAATTTGTAAATCGTATGCTATTCGCAAATATTAGCGTAGCCCAAAAAAAATAGGACTTGACTTCGTTTTTGCTAAAATTAGCCGTGAGTGAGCTTTCGAAACAAAGCTTAATACAGAATTCATCGTCTAAAATTAATAACAGAACTAAGAGAATAGAAACCAATGAAATGAAAAAACAATGAAGTTTGTACATGAAACGCCAACTGCCTCGACATTGTCGTCTATACATTATTCAAAAGATCATTTATTCACTGAAACGTTTCTTGCATTCTATGCATTCCGGTCCTTGGACTTTGGTGTTCTATTTATATCTTTTTTAAAATTCATTGATTTTCTCAAGACCAATGTCAACATTCCAACTCCACGCGCTAAACTTGTCGAATGACAAACCGCTGCAGAAAAAAGCAGTAAAAGATATCTTAAACCAGTTTTCCTTGTTATAAGGAGAACGGATAATGGTATCATACTCGATTTTGCAGCAAAACTTTCCGAAACAGCTTGCAGGCAGTTTGATTTACGTCTAGCAGAAGGAGGCTATCACGTTTTCGATGGACGGATTCGTCGATAATGACCGCGGATCTACATGATCCCGGCACCATCCGGGAATACGAATACGGGCATTATATTCAACACGGTAGAACCAGGGGTGGTTCGCTGAACCGCTTACGACGTCATTGTTACAATCCCGAAAGATCGACTGCATTTTTATCCAGCTACGTGATCGACCAAAACAAACCGTCTCTGTATATCTATTGTTGCTTTTAACCGTATTGAATCATATGACCGATTACCTCATGTACATGGGAATTTACATTTTTAATTTATAAAAATTATTTTCACGTAGACAAGTTTCATTGGTTAACGTTCTTATTTATTTGTTTATAATTGTTTTGTTCATAATTGTTTCATGGCTTGTTGTTGCAGTAACTTCGGTTCGTTATTGTTCCTCCTTAACAGTGCGTTAGTACTCGCACAAGTACATGTGTATGGGTTTGTACGTATGAGGATACGTGAGTTTGTATATGTGTGTGTTGTCATTTAAATATCATTTCGATAAATTGAACGTGTCGTGTAGTTCCCGTACGCGTTTACCTTCTGATTGACTGTTTACTTTTTTCGTTTGTATATATAAATATTGGTCATTAATTTTAATTGACTCATCGTGGGCATCTTTAACATTCTCGGAACGACTACTTTTAATACAGTAAATATTGTGTGTATGATGTTATAATTTCAGGATGTGTTTCGGATGTCATCATTTGAAAAAAAATAATCGAGTTTCTTGTTATTAATTATTATTAAGCAACAAAGACTTTTGCTAATTAGTGGAGGACTTATTTTAGCGCTGGAATCGATGATCTTCAGTAAGTAAAAAAACATTAGCAAGGTTTCAATTTTTTGGAAATGAATCGATCTTTCTAAAATTTTACTTTAACCCTAGTAGAAATCAGTTTGTAAATATCCGGGCGAAAGCTTAGCCCTGACTCGCGCCCTGATATAATCAAAATAACTTTCCCAGCAAACAATCACAGAAGTTATGTCACAATTACGTAACAGTTACATTAAAATGTCGCCTCAAAATTGGCACAGTTACATAACAGTGATTGTGACGT
>JAPYZR010003207.1:0-14744 GCA_030522945.1 Trichopria nigra
GTGTTCAGTGAAAGACCATGTCAAGGTCAAACAATGTTATAAATGCCTAAGGTTTCGTCATTTGGCTAAAGACTGCACAGACCCTGCATGTTGTGGTTTCTGCTCGGAAAACCATGAAACAAAAAACTGCCCAAACAAGGTCAATAGTCCTGCATGTGCCAATTACAAGCTTGCAAAACTGTCTGCTTTGACACATTCTGCATTTGATGGAGCTAAATGCCTAATTTTAAAAAAGAAAATTACATATAAGATCCATCGTACAAACTATGGATAATATCAATAATCAGAAGTTCTGCCACGTGAATACGCAATCTCTTTGCTGCCATATTGATGATTTTCGTATTTTTTTTACTAACGATAGGTTGGGAAAAAGGGGTGGTGGAGTTGCCATCTATGTATTGAATGAATTTAAAGCCCTTAAATTATCTTCTTCGGAAGGTGAATATTAGAGAAAACCGGAATTCTTAATGGCAGAGATCGTGATTGATTCTATAAAACTAATGGTTACTTCTGCATATAGACCTCCGAATACTCGTCATCTTGTTGAATTTGAAGCTTCTTCATTATTTCACTGAATACTCAAACTTTGTGTTAATGGGTGACTTTAATGCAGATTTATGCACTAACGACTTTTACAGCCAACACCTAATGGATTATGTCTATACGTAACGAATAACTCACAACAAGTTAAATTGTATTTGTAAAAATTACTCCGAATTGAAGTCCTGATGATGACATCCGTCGCTGCCGAAACGTCTTGTAATAAATTTGATTACACAACATATAAACGCTGTTTGGTGTTTCAATTGACCCAGATAATCGATAAATTCATTCATTAATCTAATCGATTACACTGGGTGATACATTCTAATATACTATATGAATATGTATTACTTTTCCGCGCTTAAGGGAAATTTTCCATAGCGCTTTAATAAATATTTTATTATTATTATTATTATTATTATTATCTGACACAGATCCACTCTTCGAAGGTCGGAGTGTGATTCCCGAAGACTCGTTTCAGATGAAATGTGGTTTCCCCCAAAGGCCACCGAAGTGTGGAGAGGCCGAGGGCAAAGATTTCCAAGTGATTCCGTCCTGAGCTAGAAGATCTCGAACGGTGTAATCTTGCATGACGAGATCTACTGTCCGTCTCATTTCATTATCCGCACCACCGAAAATAGGACCCCGATCACTGTAGAAACAGCTGGACACTCCGCTGCGAGAAACGAAATGCTTGAACGCGGCGATAAACACAGCCGCCAAGTAATCGGATATCAACTCCAGATGTATAGCCTTGACAGCGAAACAGACATATAAATCGATATAGCCGACATGATCCTTCCGTCCGCGGCCGCTGGCAACTGGTACCTGAACAGGGCCGGGGTAGTCCACGCCACAATGGACAAAAGGTCGCGGGGGGCGCGTAACGTGTGGTGTTGGAAGATTTTCCATTTGTTGGGATCCTGTGATACATCAGAGACGTGCACAATTCACGCATCGGTGGATCACAGATCGAATTATTTTCTTCGCTTATAAAATCCAGGTAGTCTGTCGCAATGTCTGGATCATGACACGGATACCTCTATGGAGGCGACGATCGTACGTATATGCAACAAAAATGGTTACTACTTGGTGTGCGCGAAGAAGTAGAGAATGCTTGGCATTCGCAGAGAGGTCCTAATTTTGCAAACGGAATCCGACTCCGAGGACCTCCTCGTCATGTAGAAAAGGCTGGAGCATCTCCAAACAACTCCTTGGTGGGATGGGTGAACCATTCCGGAGTTGGGTTATTTCATCCGCGAATAGCACGGACTGCTGCCACTTAAAAACTGTAAGTGTAGCACGGTGCGGTTCAGAGAATGCAAGGCAACCTCGGAGGTTGGGTTTAGCGAGTCGGCGTGGCCACCTCATCACAAAGGCGAGGACATGAATTAGTCGGTTCTACGTCGAAATTCGATTCGACAAGGTGGTGAGCGTTTAATTATTGGGGAAAATAGTCGTTGCGACGAGTACGCGACTCTCGAGGGGAGCGTCTTCCCTGAGCGGTGGTCTGGACTCTGGCCACGCATGGAAGGATAACGCGAGCCAAGAGGGCCCAGAGGTCCATAAGGAGGACGCCAATAATTCAGGAGCAGATGTGCGCCGGGATCTCTGTTCCGCGTACGTGATGCCAGCTGTCCCACCGAAGAAACGTCTGGACTTCGGACACACGATTAGCCATGAAAGTCTTCCATCTGACAGGGTGTTCATCCTGCCAGTAAAGAACAATAGTTGCATCCGTCCAACAATGGACTGGTAGTGACGCGAATTATGGAACTCTTCACGAAATCAAGCAATCGACGCGTTTGAGAAGCCGTGTAACGGCCGAAAATTTTCCGCAGCTCGATTAATGGAACCCGCGGATGAACCACCTACCACAGTAACCGAAGTGGCCACGCGAATTTGCTAAATCGTGACTCGCAACGTAAATTCGGCAAAGAGAATAATTCACGCAGATGAGTCTCGATAATGCATCTCTCATTTGAGTAATGAGATTTAAGTGCGAAGGTCCACTGCAACGGCAATAGATGCGACGGTGAACGAGACCATTTCGATTTTTTTTTCAACGTGTACCATCAATAAAAGTGTTTCACCAGCAGTTCTTACTGCTTACGTTTATTGTATTGAATTTTCGCAAGAGTTTGTTTCTTTTTGCAAGAGTTTGAAAATTTGTAATTTTCCCTTCTGAAAAATACTAAGTGTCGTGTCGCCACCACCGAAGGCATGGGCCAGCAAAATTTTATCTTTTATATGTTATTAAAATTTTTGGATTTCTGAAGAAGACAAAATTTTCCTATTGATTTTGCCTCTGGCTTCATGAGAAATATATCCTTATCTTCTGGTTAAAATCCAAGAATCTTTATCAAAAATTTATTCCATCAAAGCCGGTGTTCCGGCTATTTATTATTTACTGCCGATCTACCAATAGCATCTAATATTATATCTGACACATATGCAGATGATACTGCATTACTGTTAATTAACTCTAAATCAATTACAGCTTTTCAGTATTTGCAAGAACATATTATAAAAGTGCAAGAATGGCGTAAACTATGGAGAATTAAGATCAACGAGAATAAGTCAAATCACGTTACCTTTACTCTTCGTAAACTGACATGCCCTAAAATTCTATTCTACGATAATCCAATACCATAAAACGACAGTGTCAAATATTTTGGCATGCATATAGATCGTCGTCTTACGTGAAGAGTGCATATCTGGACTAAACGAAAGCAGCTAAATTTGAAAATAAAAAAGTTGTACTGGCTTCTAGGTAGGAGATCTGGTCTAAACATTAATAATAAAATCCTCATATATAAATGCATTCTTAAACCAGTTTGGACGTACGGGGCACACCTATGGGGAAGTGCATCAAAAACTAACATCAGTATTCTAGAAAGGTTCCAGTCAAAATGTCTAAGAAATATCGCTAATGCACCTTGGTTTGTTCCCAATGATATAATTCGGAAAGCCTTGGGCATTAAAACGGTGGAAGAAGGAATCATAATGATTCGACCGAGATATAAAGAAAGACTCAAGTGTCACCCAAACAAATAAGCTGCTCCAATACTGAGTACTCCTTTAAGATCAAGAGTGAAGAGATTCAGAAATTTATCATAAGCATAAATGTAAACGTATTATTAAAAAAAAAAATGATGTTACTTCACTACATTACTGTTTCACTCTAAGAACTTATATTAATTAAATATATTTTATATTAATGCGTGCTCTCCACTGGGTGAGTTACTCGCATGATTTAGTTTTGTAATTAGAAATGTACATGTTATACAAATTTACTAAATGCCATGTAGACAGCTTGTAAATAAATTGGAGACAAAAAAAAATCTTCTTGTGTCAATGCGATCAAGAGAATTTCTATTGCGGTTTTAACAATAAGCGTATCCGCATCATCTATCGCTTGTTTTACCACGAATTTCTTATTTTGGAGAACTTTTATCAATAATGAAATCCATCTGGTTTCTTTATCGTTTGATAAAAATTTATTTTGATTAACAGTATCCATAATACTTTCATCGAAAATAATCTCTATACTTTGGCTATGCAGGTATCGTTGACGATTCTCAGCATGTTCGATACTCGAGTCATTTTCGCACATATTTGTCCATATATTTGATATGCCTGCCATATTAATCGATGCAATAAAAATCCATCATCGATCACATAAATGTTATCGGTGCTCGGCAAATTTTCTTCCAGATCAATGGGATGAAACATGTCATAAATAGAAAACTTTTTTATTTGAAAAATTCACCTAGATCGTCATTTGTCATTGGCCATTAACATTCTTTGGAAAAGTACGAATGATTCAATTGCAACTAATTTATCATGAACTTTTATTGCAGAATTGACTGTTGCAAGAGGTAATACTGTATTAGATCGTTTTAGTTTAATATCTTTAAACAGCTTTCCAATGACTCCTGCTGCACTCTAATCGCCAATTTCCTTCGCGCTATGGCAATTTATCTTCTTGTCACCAATTATCCTTGAACTAAGAGGCATTATTTCTTCCCCTGTAGTGAAAGGAGTGTGTGCGGTTAACTAGTTATCAACTTTTCCAATATCACCATCATTCCTTTTTATGCGAGATTCGATAGATTACGCCACCTTTTATTTTGAACCTTTATTGGCGGTTTCTTCAATGCACATATCAGTCCAAGTTCCAAACACAAATTTATCTTTGCGCCATATACTAAAGAATCTGTTTGTAACAAATTTGTTATACTCAGTTATAGAAATTTTCCCTTTCAACTTTGCCACACTCTACAGATAAATTTGACACGATTCTGATTATGGGAAATGCCCTCTAGCATGGAAATAAGGAATCATTGACTTTATGGTGATTTTCCCAGTCTCCAGTCCTTTCAGCTTCGATGAATTTTTTCAGCAAGGTTACCATATTGAAGTATTGTACCCACAACTTTGCAGTAGGACTATTCTCCTCCAATTTTCCCAAGCGTTGTTTGAATTTTTTCTTAATGCTTTGTAGTAAGTCTATGTCTTCGAGCGCTTTTCTTTCTGGAGAATGTTCTTTGAAATTCGAAAATATATCTGTGATAGCACTACATTCTTCGTGGCTGAAATTTATATCATTTAATTTACATATTTCAAGAGACAATTGCACTAATAAATGACCTCTAATAGCTCGAGCATAAGCATGTCATGTTAACATTTTGTCCACTGAATTGGGTGCGTAGATAGCACTCAGCAATTCTTTCAATCCACTACCCTTCATTATAAAACCAATGCATCCCAGAAATGACATTGCTAAACGAAATACTCCAAGTCAGATTATAATATTATTACTTAATTCCGAGTTCTGATCCGCAGAAAGCACTATGTCAACAGCAGTCATGTACAAGAGTTGATCAAAGGTGACAAACATAGTCTGAATTTGCATCTCCATTGATTTTTCCACAGCCATCATTAGAGACGTCTAAACCGTATTGTAATCACTTGGTGGAGCTATTGTAAACGACAGTAATTATATTTTCGTCTGATCAAAAGTTTCGTTACATGTAATTGTTTCCATATATCCTTGCAGTCCAGCAATATTTTCGAATTTTTTCCATTTTCCGCACATTCAAAATATCTCATACACACTTGGAACATCATCGAATTTTTTAGAAGGAAACAGATCAGTTAAATTCTCAAAAAGAAGATTCTTCAATCCTATGCCCTTTTTTTTCAAATACACGAAGTTCAACGATACCTTTTTTATCAACAATTGCAGATTAACTTGTCGTGTCGCTCAATTACATCTGAATGGTACGCTAGCTGGGGTTATGCATTTGATACCAGCCATGTTATGAAACGTATTGTAACCATCAATTGTATTAACGTTGAAATCGCAGTTCTAAAAAACAAATTGGCAGAACGCTCTAAGCTCAATTATTTCTGGTGGCGCCATTATTATTGATGCTTCTACGGTTTACACCTTATTATAACTCGAGCAAATGCCCAGCCTGGATAGCATTTGCACTAAATTTTTGGAACTTATCTTTTTATAAAATGACGCAATACTTAGTTGTAAAGGTGAATGATAAGCACGGAGCTCAACTGCACATATTTATAGAATGTCCTATTATGACACACTTTTGTTAGTGCCTGTGATTTAGATCTTCGTTCGTCCACGATGATTTTCCAAAAAACACATTACGGAATCAGGAACGCTGTCTTCAATATTACTTAAAAATTCGGCGCTCTGAGGTTAAGAATTTTTCTCATAAATATAATCAGCCATGTCCGACTTTATGATTTCAGCTGCTTTTTTAACAATTCTCAGGCTTTTTTCAGCTTCATCGACTTCTCATGAAACATACCAGTTGTCACTTAAAATAGCATGACCAATATTTCGAAAGCAGCCAGTGGGAATGTTTCTCACGTTGTCCAATATACTTTTATGTTCTACAATAATTCGTATTGCATTACACCGTAAAAGACTTTGCGCTGATCGTGATTGAGCTTCTTAAACGTTTTCAATGCCTAACGGCTATCGACATACAAAACAGTCCTCCAACGTATGATCTTTTCTCTAATTTCTATACGAAATGCGTCCGGACTGACTAGCTGAGACCGCCGCGAGAGCAAATATTTCTTTATTGGCTGCGATGTTCAGGTTCCAACATATCCCTTCGGATTACGACCCCTGGAGGTCACATAATAAAAGAATCGTCTACCTGACCTTCGCATTCAAATGCATGAGAAACGTTAGATTTATTATATCTTATATAAATGTAAATATAATAAATATATAAAGGAATATAAAGGGAAATATACCGGAAAAAAAATAAGAAACGAAATACCTGCGAATTCCGCGAGCTCGACTTCCGGAGGCTTTCTTGAGCTCAATTTTCAACGAATAAGGGGTCAAATTGTAGGTTTTTTCAAGCCCTACACATATTAGGGACATCATTTTACTATTTATTAACCGGAACGCGTTAATTACGTTAATTTTTTTTTCGCCTTTATTTAACTTAAACTCGAAAAATATTGATTTTCCGTTAGGGTTATCCCGAGATGAAATATAGTGCTTGAAAATACCTACAAAAAATGCAAAATTACCTTTCACTTGTCCTCCCTAATTTAGCTTAAGGACAACTCAGAAATAAGCTCTCCATGATACCCCCAACAAGCCTAAAAAAGCCTCACGTCTTCGTTCACTTTCCCAAGAAACGCCTTTTTTGTATCAGATGATTGGCCTATATATGAATTGTTTATTACTTTGTTTGTAAGAATGCACATATTTATAAAACAAATAATTACAAAATTCGTGACACGAAAGGAGAAATGTTAATAATCTAAACAAAAAGAACATTCATAGTCAGCATAGTGTACATAAACTCAGAATACTCACCTCAGTATGCGTATACATAAGAGTGTAATTCTTTATAAGATACTTTTTCTGTTCTATGGACTGTACGGCATGTACTAGGCAATAAACGCTATCCTCGGCAATATTACTCACGAGAGATACGAATAAGTTTGCGCGACAAATGTCACATTCGAAATCACCGTTTTCTTCCGTTATTTGTTTACCCTTGCTCCTTTTTCCGGATTGCGGTAGTGGAAGTTTCTCTACGTTTGTTAATCCATATTCTATTAGTTTCCTACGATTCTCGATTTCTGTGTTACATACTTTTATAACAGTTGGTAATATCTGAAACATTTCCAAAACTATTGATAAGAAATCTATTAAATTTTGTATATATAAACTCAAAACCATTCTTTGTATACAATATAATTTAATTATTCTTTATCTTTATAAATGAAAACAATTTTATTCTTCACTGGGTGAGTTTCGTCCCTTAAGATGTTCATGTGAGATGTTGTGTAAGATGTTTATCGTGTAAAACTCTGCCCTCGAGGTCCCCGAGTCCACGGGGACTCCTACCTTTTCTTCACATTATACGGGGCCTCAGTCAGTTATTAAACTTCGACACGAGCAGATTTGTTTACTGAGCTCTCGTCAACAAGTATAAATAATAACTAGTTAAACGATTGTTTGAATACAAGTGTTCCTAAAACGGAAATAACATATCCCTACATTCAAAAGTTAAATGGACAAATTGGCCAAAAATTATATAAAAGAGTTAGTCTACATCATCACAAACGCTAGAAAATCCAGCTTGGACTGAATTCGATAACAAAGAAAAAAAGACAAAGAAGCAGTCCGCATGAAAATAAAATTAATAAAAAGCAAACCTACATCAGTGACTATTGGGTCGGTCTACCAACGAAAAAATTCATATGGACCACTAGACCAGCAATCTGAAGAAAGCGTTAACATCTCAGAAGATTTCGAAAATAATGGAGTTAACATCATATCACCACCCATCTTTGTAAGCGGCGTGGAAAACATGAAATCGCTAAAAACACAATTAGATAAAATAGCAAAAGATGCACACACCATTAAACTATTAACAAATAGTGAAGTTAAAATCCAACCGTTAAATTCGGAGAAATATCTTCCTATAATAGAAGCATTAAATGAAAAGAAAACTTAATTCTACACCTATCAAAGGAAACAAGATGGAACATACAAAGTTGTATTAAAGAATATGCACCCATCGTCTGACACGGACGAAATAAAGGACGAAATAGAGAAATATGGACACAAAGTAGTCCGAATCACCAATATGCATCAGGCACTCTCTCAAATGCCTTTACCCGCGTTTATGGTAGAAGTTGAATCAAATCAAACTAGCCCAGTAAAATAGGGCGATAATCTTCGATTTGGATAAAAAAATTAGTAGCGGGCTGAAGTTTTGGAAAAAGGCGTATCTGGTCGTACTTTATACGTCTCAAAAGTCCCCACCTGTCCAAGCTGCCTGGGGGAAATGGCGAGTGAAAATGTGTCCGAAAAATCGGATTTTCGTAAATAAGTCGAAAAGCATCACTTTTAGAGAAAAAAATGTACACAAAATATTATAGCTGATGAAATTCTGAACAATTTCGTTATTAAAAAAAGTAGATAGAATTTTTTTAAACATTGAGAGTTTTGCGGAGAAACGGTAATGCGCGCGGGGATCGCGCGTTTTTCGCTTATATAGGTAGTGCGCAGGAAATCACCTAAACTTCGAAATTAAACAAAAAACTACAGTGCAAATTATGGAGGCAATCATCCAGCAAGCTACAAAGACTGGACGTTCGTAAGCAACTACACAAACACTTTACCCGTCTTTAAGAGAAAAAAGAATCATTCAAAATAACGAAGGAAATTTATATGCTCGAAACAAAAACAACTTTATACAAACAAATGTTTCATTCGCCCAAGCTTTAAGCGGTAATGTCCACAAGAGGCCCAGACAAACAATACAAATCAGTTACACACAACAGAAACAAATCACGATCGTCTAGAAATAACGATTACACAGCTAAGTCTAAAATGGATTCTCTAGTAAACTATATATTTATATATAAAATAAAATAAATGAATCTAACAAAGAATGCAAAATAGCTACATGAAATACTAATGACTTGGCATCTAGAAGCCTAGAATTAAAAACATTTCTGTACAACGAAAAAATCGATGTAATGCTTATATCCAAAACGCACTTTAATAGAAAATATTACTTAAAGATACCTGATTATTGTATCTACATTACGAACCATCCATATGGTAAGGCACACTACTTTAACAATAGAAGATAAAGAAGGACCGATCACTCTGGCTGCAGTATACTGCCCACCAAAAAGTTCAATAACACAAACCGATTCATAGCAGGAGGAGATTATACCGCAATGCATCCGTGGTGGGGGTCTAGGCTACATACTCCGAACCCAAAAGGTAGACAATTATATGCATCAATGCTAGCTGGTAATCTTATTCATATCTCAACAGGTGAACCAACCTACTGGCCAACATATAAAAATAAGCTACCAGATCTAATTGACTTTGCAGTCACCAAAGGCGTAATGCAAGCCGCCCACTCGCAGTTCGGATCAGTCACCGGTCATAATTAAATTCAACTCCTTAGTTATAAATAAAGACAATAGTGGTGCTATATACAATTTTAAAACCAATTGGGAACTATTCTTGGGACACATATTGGCAAACAAACTCACCTGCAATATACCGGTAAATTCACCATGAGATATCGAAAAGGCGATAGAATATCGCAACATTACACTGCACGGGGATGATGAAATTGCAACACCGGTACATCAAACACGTGAAATAATATCTAAGGTCCCTAAGACAATACCAGAAAAAATCAAAGAAATAAGAAAACTTCGGAAAATCTGGCAAAAGACTAAACTAATTCACATAAAGCAATGTTAAATAAATCTTTAAAAGATTTAAAACATCACCTAAATGCGGATAAAAACAATAGTATATTATTACAAAACTATTTGGGAAGCCTGACACCCACAGAAGCAACCGATTATTCACTATGGAATGCAACAAAAAGATCAATCAATCTATTAATTTAATTCCCTCTATTAAAAACAGTATAGGTTAGTGGGCAAAAACAGATATCGAAAAAGCTATACTTTAGCTGAGCATCTGAATAAAGTATTCGATGACCCAATGCGCATAATAATGGAAACAGGGGAACTGGATTTTCTAAAAGAAAAGCCAATAAAAGAGGCTGTTTGATATTAATGCGCGTTTGAGGGCTACCTGGCACCTTTGTACGGCCCTAGCGTCGGGTCCGGGTGCTTAGTTCGGTGCGCATAGCCCTTTATGTTTTTTCGTGCATTGACTGGCGAGAGTTTGACTCTCCTTGCCAAAATCGGTTCAAACAAGTTTGCATTCTACTAATCGCAAACGTAATTTTTGCGCACTTCAAAGCGCCACGGAAGGAGAATTTGAGGTGAGCTTTGCACGCATCGAACCGTTCGTTCTGTTTTTCGTTTCGATTCCGAATCCAAGTCGTTCGCTTGTGGGCAATCATAGTCGCATATCTCGGTTTTGTCGCTCGTCAAAATCGACATACCGCGCTTTCGCAATATTTCGCGAAAATTGGTTCTCGTCCTTTTTTTTCGCATCCGACATCGCATTTTGGTCGGCGCGACGCAAATTCGCGATTTAGCGGCGGTTGTCGACATAATTTTTATTGTTACTTATTTGCCACATGCAATTGTGGAATAATTATCTTTATTTTTTTGTTATATTTTGTTAAGCTTTGTGTATAAGCGACGGTGGTGATTATTTAGGAAAAAATAAAGAAAGGAAGCACCGGAGTGGATCCTCCACACCGTGCCGCATGTGTCTTCCGACCACAGTCCTCATCTATCCTCCGATCACTCCGCGCTCGGGCGAGCGCGTTCCAGCCAATTGAGTTGTACTCAATACAGAGGCACAACTACATCTTAGCTTGCAATACACCAAAGCCAAAGAGATTTATTGCTATCGGCGACTCCAAACATAGCGTCACTCTATGAGTTTTTACCCGAATACCTTCGATTGAGTCACATGGAACCCATACCGCTTGCCGATGACACAGCGCCGCAGAGACAATTCATATATTCCTGCGATATCGCAAAAATGTATCGCCAAATAAGGGTGGATGTCCGAAATGCTGAATTTCAGAGAATCCTGTGGCAACCTCAGTGCGCCGATCAAGTGCAGGAGTTTTGACTTCTAACAGTCACTTACGGCACGGCGCCTGCTGCCTACCTCGCGAATCGCGTTTTACAACAGCTGATCGACGACGAGGGCTCCAAGCACCCTCGTGCAGCGCAGATTATTCTGCAGAATTTGTACGTCGACGACTGCTTATTTGACGCGAATAGCATCGAAGACGCCCGTTTATTCCGGGAAGAGATTTGATTTGCATAAGTAGGCCAGCAACAATCTCGCATAGCTTACCGACTTGCATCCGGAACAGCAAGTGGACTCGTCAAAAGTTGTGCGGGCGGATGACAGCTCAAAAATGTTAGGGATCCGATTGCATTTCGACCGCGATCAATTTGGCTTCGAGGTGCGTCTCTGTAACGAGCTTCCGAGCACCAAGAGGACTCTCTTGTCCGCTACCGCTCAATTTTATGACCCCCTTGGATGGGCCACCCCTGTCACTATAGTGGCGAAGCAGTTCATGCAGCAACTGTGGCTACAGTGGTGCGGATGGGACGATCAGCTCTCCGGAACTGCTAAACAAATGGCAAGTATTTTACCTCGAGCTGCCTCCATTAAACGATCTCCACCTCGATCGGTGGATCAGATTGGGGAACGAAGCTTCCGAACCTCAATTACACGGGTCCTGCGATGCATCCAACGCCGCCTATGATGCGGTGGTGTACCTCAGGATGACCTTGACCTCTGGCGAAATCCATTCTTCTCTGCCCATAGGCCAACTCTGCTTGCTGCCTAACAATTGAGTTCGCGGCTCATTGCGTAACGGCGGGCGGACTATCGCCTTACCCTTAAGAGTTGCCACTTGCGTTCTTTAAATGTAATTAGAATGAAGGTAGTTTTAGGTTATTTTCTGTATTTTATTAGCTCCGTTCTTGATCTCTTTAGACCCCGAAGAGGTCGAGGCGGGCGGTATGTTCGGGATTTCGGCTTGCATGCCGGGTCCCCAACTATTGCGATACGGGCCTTGTTCGAGCAAGTCTCTTGCTCCAATGCGTTGTCTCCGCTTCCTGCTCTACATCGGCTGACCGATGTTGAATTAGCCAAAAATCGTGGTGTTGACCCCGCACGTGCGCGTTGGAAATTAACGCAATATTTAGGAGTTTCTGAATGATCGGAAGCCTGAACGCTCGCGTCTGTGCTTTTGGCCTTCTTGCCGGTTCCTCGACTCGTGCACCGATGCGGAGAAGGAAGTGAGTGGCAGATTACGCGAAACCTGCGTGCTCGCATATCGCTTCGCTTTCTGGGCTTCCATTTTTTCCTTTTAACGCAATCGCGAAAAATCAGGCAATTCCGCCTAAATCCGCGTTCTGCGATCTTTCGGGAAGCTGAAAATTTCCCCGGACTCCACAAACTGTGCAACGGTTGGCTCGTTTCTGCCTGTGCTCTACAAAATAGCCGCAAAATTGTAGCTCGCGATCACAACCGCCCGTTGCGACGACGCCATTGTGGCCACGTAACACCGCGACGATTTCGCTTTATGCTTGTGCTAAGTTACTGAGCTCAATCAGCTGCACTATTTTTTTGTTAAGGAGTAGAGTTGGATGTGTTTGTTGTGAAATATAACCATTTTTTCTAATTTTGGTTTCTTCGGCGTTTTGATTCACTTTGCTCTCGCTGCAGGCTCTTTCGAGTTTGAATCTGCGCTTTTCGTCAAATTCGCAGGGAGAAATACTAACAAAAACAATCCCACACACCGCGGATACCGCCACTCCTCCTGCTGCCGCTCTGTCGTACTCCTGTATTCCCGCACTCGAACTCGTTCCTCGCACATCTCCTCTCGCTGGAATGATCCTTCTTACCTCCGTCTCAGTTCGTTGATTCAGATCTCGTGTCAGGGTAAGTTTATCCATTCTGAATAATACAGGCGCGGGTAGGGTAAGGAGGATTTGCCCTATGAAGCGCTCCAATCGTTTCCTGGCAGTATGAGCACGCTCGTCGGATAGACAAAACCGGAGTAATATCCCGGTCGATTCTGCTTCGTTTGCTAAATAATAGCTACCGCTGTGTTTTCGCAGCTACTATGAAAAGTAAACGCTGCAGTAAATATGTAGCGCTAACATTTTCGCATCAATCTCAGCGCTACAATCTGCAGTTTGTAGCAAAGTTAAAATACAAAATGTTCACTTATTTCGTAGTGCTACAAATTGCCTACGATAGAAGCACTGAATCAAATATGGAGCAATAACACATTAGCATCAATCGCACCGCTATACCCAAAAATGTTTGGTTATGGTTTGCAACAGAACGGTTTCAGTTGGCCAAAGTCCGGCTCACATAACGAAATGGAAGCTTCGGGAAATGAAACTGTATAGGTTACGGGTACTGAAGGAGTTTGGATAGAACTGTTTAGTTGCACGAACCAAACGATCGGTTCAAATAAACGAAATACGTCTCTGACAAGTTTATCACACGAGCGAATCGAGTGCTGATAATCTCCTCGCTCGGTAAACAAAAAAGGATTGGGCATCGAAGACCACTTTCCCGCACATGTTCCATACATAATTTCTACCATTCATACCTAATAAGGTGAATACGAAGGAATTTTAAACTTCATTTCAGATAAAATATTTGACTTAAAACTGTATTTGATAAAAATACCAGTCCGAATAAAGATTTAAGTTAAAACTAGGGGCTTCGACCCTGCGGCCTTCGGCTGCCAACCAAAAAGGGGCGGATAGCAATACAATCAGCTATCCATCATGTGCCATAACATGGGTGTAAGGCCTTTCGAGGCTTCGGCTGCCTTCCCCGATGTAATGCCTTATGGCGGTTCCCGGGGAAGGACAAAACAGTCTTCTGCGGCGGTGGTTTTAGCGGATTAGAGCTCCGCACTTCTGCTGGCACCGGTCAGCAGAGATGGTTGGTAGAGCTTTCCATCGTCGTGTCGGAGAAAAAAACACACACACACACACACGCAACAACGTGCATGGAACCTCCAAACTGTTCTCTGCCGGGAGAAGGATCCACAGAGTGATTGTGGCCATACAGCCGGGGGATGGAAATGGAAATGTCCAATTTTCCAGAATGCCAGAAGAGCTGCCCTAAGTGCGGAAAATGAGAGTACTCCAACTTAATCTCAACCACTGCAGGGTAGCCCAGG
>JAPYZR010003208.1:0-24357 GCA_030522945.1 Trichopria nigra
TATACTTTTATTGTTGCAAAGCTCAGTCGGTAACTGTTCTACTTTAGAACCCTCTTAAGGTGGTTCTAAAGTAGAACAGTTACCGACCTAACCTCAAAAGAATAAAAGTAGTATAAATAAATAGTGATTGAAACGTTTTTTTCAAAATTCGGGCTTTGGAACGGTAATTCTACACGTGAAATACATAGTACTAAAAATATATATGATGTTTAGAATAACCCTTCCAAATCCCGAATTTTGAAAAAATTATTTATTATATATATCACAAAAATTATATATCACTTTTTATTTATACTGTTATTATTGAGAAACTCGATCGGTAACCGTTCTACTTTAGAAGCTAAAGCGGCTCGGTCGATAATGTCAATTCCTAACCTTAAATATTCAAATTGAACAGACACTATAGATAGATTTTCAATTTCAAATTTATTTTAGAGCACTTTTACTCTTTTTTATGAATGCTCATCCTATTTCAGCGAAATTAGTTCAGAATTGGACGAGAATTCGACCTCCTTGCTTCAGGCAAAATAATAAAGATCAATAATGAGTGCGCGACGCTGTTAAATTATGTAATTTACAAATAAACAATGACTTAAGTAACTATATATAATTCTGTACTCGTACTATACTGATGTGTATTATGCTCCGAGTTTTCGAGCCGGGTATGACGTGGATGACAACTCGAAAGAGAGAGACGTACCTAGGTATAGGTACCTACAAGCATGTATATCGAACATACGGAAATCTCGATTCGACCGTAAGGCAACAACAAATAGCAACAGGCCGATCGTATGAGGCGTACGACGATACGAGGCGCGTTGCGCATGCGCATTCGACGAGCTCCAATCATACGATACCACCACGGTGGCATAAATTGGGTATACATACATATGTATATATGTATATCGCGGGGATCGCGGGGTATTTATACATATTATACATATATATATATATCTCCGTCTACCGTATCGGGTATCCCAAATCACATCTGAATTTGGAATACATAGATATATGTAGCTCTTGCGTTGCCACGATTGCCACATCATCAGGACACTCTCGGTTTTACAGGAGGCCTGTCCGCGTGGCCAACACTGCTGACGACCGACACCGACAAGTTGTGGCTTGAGTTTCCGATTCCGTTAGTGCACGGCGTGCACGGCATCACCCCCCACCCCAACCCGTTAGCGCTCTCGAGAGACGACACTTTCGACCTTTGCTTTCTCGACTCTCGCTCGCTCTCATATGTGTGTATAGTTAGCAGCATATTGCATATGCACACATACATTCATACGATTCGTACACACACCGATTGCCGCTTGACCGCTTGACTCTCCGGACATCACCAGACTGGCACGCTGCTGTACTTCCGTCTCCAAAATGTCAAACGAATCTTGAAGCTCAGCCTGACCGATTAATCCGACCGCTAATCAGGAAACCGCCAAGGACCGCACCGAGCGAGCTCTCCCCTTCGCATTTCTTTATATTTCTCTTGGTCGCATACACGAGCAAACTACGTGCTCCACCATGACCACGCCGCAGGCACAACCGAAACACGGAATCGTGAAGCAGGTATGTAACCTATTCGCGATATTCTTGATCCACTATAATCTTTATTCGTACCAGACGAATCCGCGACGTTGGCCGAATGCCCGTTTGGCAACGGTCGAACAGCTGGAGACGTGGACATGATGTCCTCGGCAAACATATGGTCAATAAGAGACCCTACAGGCCAACGCGTTCCTACATCTTATGCGAATATTGCACACCTTCCGCGGTCTCGTGAACGTGACGATCGAGTCGCTTTTTTTTAAGCGTTCCAAAATGATTTCTTTCCACGTATTTTTGGAAAATTCATCTATCGGCAACTCGTTAAATGGCATGTGTTACATTCCACATATCCTCGAGCATTTTGTGTGGTTCACACATTTAGAATTGTAATTAGAGTATACTCGGCAATCTGTTAGATTTACACCAGTCATCTTAAACTCTATCTAATAATTTTTATTTCGTGAGACGTACGTCTGAGTAAACATTGACAGAACTTTCTGAGATATATCATATTAAAAATGCTCCCATGCAGCTTTCGTTACATAATTGATAAACCCTGGTACTTGTACACTATTAATTTGTAAGTTTTGTTTAATTTCTCATTAGTTTTATTTTACAAGCATTACCAGATCTCGAATGATGCAAGTTTTTATTTTGGAGCATTGAACATTATTTCGGAGTAAACGGTATTATTTTGAAGTGTTAAGCATTTACTATTTTCATTTTACTCTCTGTGAAATGTGTTTAGTCTTTAGAGATTTTGAAGAAATTGATTAATTTCATTATTTATTTAAAAAATCAGCTTTAATGTAGGTTGAGTCGCATTGAAATATATGATGAATACCTTTTTAAAAAATTATCTAATAAACTTCCTGCGATTAAAAGTAATTAAATTTCAGCTCCAACGTGTTAGATTGAAAAATAGAAAATGCATTTACCGCGCTTAATATTAGATTACCTTTCCGCAAATGTTTAACATCTTTTAAGTGAAAAAACTAAAAAAAATAGTAAATTATTTTTATATATATATATATATAAGAAAGAATTAGCCGATAACACTTTTATTCTTCAATTTCAGGTCAACTCGGGTGATTCGGTCACTATCCGAGGACAACCGAAAGGAGGCCCTCCACCAGAAAAGACTGTGATTCTATCACATATTTCTGCTCCAAAATTGGGCCGCAGAACGATTGGTGCAAAGTAATAACTTTATTCATTTTCTATATACCTAACGTATTTTATATATTTACTGTACATTCTGCAATATTAACGTTTTGAAATTGTTTTACAGTGCAGAAACTCAAGACGAGCCATTTGCATGGGAAGCAAGGGAATTCTTACGCAAGCTACTAATTGGAAAGGAAGCAGTATTTGTTGAAGAAAAAGTATTAGCGAATGGCAGGACTATAGGAAACGTATGGCTTGGAAAAGGTAAATCAAAAACAAAAATATGGTAGAAATAAGCCATATACAAAATATTTAAAAAAAAAGACTAAAATTGATTCAATATTATACGTTTAAAGTACAATATTAATTTTAGTTCTTCATGTGTTAATATGAAGTTCATACAAAAATTATTTAATCTCCGCTTATTATATTAATCATTACCGTTATTCAATTACAGACATAGCAACTGGACAAAATGTTACGGAGTTACTGGTCTCGGAAGGCCTGGTGACAGTTAAGCGAGATGTCCGTAATGTCCCACCAGAGTTACAGAAACTCCAGGAATTGGAAGATGTTGCAAAGTCCGCTGCTAAAGGAAGATGGTCGAATTCTCCATCATCCGCACATGTTCGAGATGTTAAATATGTAATTGATAATCCATTGAGTCTTGTGGATAAATTTGAAAAGAAGCCTGTCAAAGCTGTCATTGAACACATCAGGGATGGTTCGACAGTCAAGGCTTTGCTTTTACCAGATTATTATCACATTACTCTAGCAATCTCTGGTATTCGTTGCCCTGGATTTAAAGAGGAGGGTAAAGTTGGTGAACCTTTTGCTCAGGAAGCAAGGTTCTTCGTTGAAAATCGTCTCTTGCACAGGGATGTCGAAGTGATTTTGGAAGCCGCCAATAACAACATGTTTGTTGGCAGCATTCTTCATCCAAAAGGTTAGTTGAGGATAAACATACCGATACAAAACTTCTAATTTCAATTATGGATTATTTCTTAAAATCTGAGTTTTTTAAATTACGTTAAATTTCATGTTATAGGAAACATTGCGGAAGCACTTTTGCAAGAAGGTTTCGCAAGATGCGTCGACTGGTCGATGAATAACATAAGATCTGGTGCTCACAAATTATACCTTGCCGAGAAGGTAGCAAAAGAAAAGCGCCTACGATTGTGGAAAAACTTTGTCCCAGCTGCTGCTGCTGGTCCTCAAGAAGAATTTACCGGCGTGGTAACTGAAATCGCAAGCGCGGAGGCGATCATCGTAAAAAATCAAAACGGTGAAACGAAAAAAGTTTTTCTCAGCAGCATCCGATCACCAAAAGGTAACAGAAATACCGGCGAGGAAGGTAAATCTAGGAAAGACTTCCGACCGCTATACGATATCCCATGGATGTTCGAGGCAAGAGAATTCCTTCGCAAGAAGCTAATTGGCAAGACTGTCAAAGTTGTTGTCGATTACGTCCAACCTGCCAGGGATAATTTCCCGGAAAAGACGTGTTGCACAGTTACTGTTGGAAAAATGTAAGTGTATAAATAATTCCGTTAAAGATTGAATATGTATACATACTAGGTACTTCGTACCTGCGGTCATCGGTCGCCTACCACGTCACCAACCCTAATTTTAAAATAAATCCATATTGATCGAACTTTTCGGTCATGAGGGAACTAAAAAGTCTGAAAATATAAGGTTTTTTCGTTCTGTAGTCCAACATTTTGTTTTCGAAACAATTTTATCATCTATGATTGCTTCTGGCATATGAAACTGCATGTTTAAAAAATAATTATGTTGATACATACATTAACGTTTTCCGTCCATAGATTTTTTTTTTTTAAACCAATCAATAGTTTTCTCAAAAAAAAAAAAAAAAATTCGTAAAGTATTTATTAGAATTATTAATTTTCAAAATACTGATAAAATTTATTATTGATACTGATTTAGTTAAAGTTTTGTTACATACTATAAAAATAAGAAAATATTTTTTTGTAGAAACATCGCCGAAGCGATGGTATCCAAAGGCTATGTCACGGTTCTGCGATACAGGCAAAATGATGATCAACGCTCATCGCATTACAACGATCTTCTTGCCGCGGAAATGAAAGCTGAAAAATCTCAAAACGGCTTGCACGCAAAGAAAGATGTACCTCTGCAAAGAATCCGAGACGTGTCAACCGATCCTGCTGGTGCCAAGTCTCACTTGCAGTCATTGAAGAGAGCCAGAGATATTAAGGCTGTTGTAGAATTCGTGACGAGTGGGTCACGTCTTAAACTTTTTGTCCCGAAAGAATATTGTTTAATCACCTTCTTGCTTGCCGGCGTGAAAGCTCCCCGAGCAGCGAGAATCACACCAGGCAATGGTGGAATGGAAGCAGAGCCTTACGGACAAGAAGCTTTAGAGTTCACTCGAGAATATACATTACAGAAAGATGTAGATATTCAAGTCGAAGGCATGGAATCGAAGGGCAGTGGATTCATTGGCTGGCTCTTCATCGATGGTGTGAACCTTTCAGTAGCACTCGTCGAAGAAGGTCTTGCCGAAGTGTCAAACTTTATTGAACAAGGAGAAAATTACAAGCTGTTGAAGGCTGCAGAGGAAAATGCCAAGGCCAAAAAACTTAACGTAAGTTTCATTCTTAATCATCACAAGCCCCCTTAAGAGATATCGCAAACACAGTAGAATATCTGCATATTCTTCAAAGCCTTAAATACCAAGATTATGTATAATGCTTGAGGTTGCACCATTCTTTATTGGACTCGGGGAGTCGATTATTGTTTTATTTTTGTCGGAATTTTTTTTTATTACGCTGAGATTTTCTCGCTGATTCAGCATTTGTCGCACTCGGTTATTTCCTAATTCCCTCTCTCTGTTCGTATGCCGAATCGACTTCGCCGTCATCGTGCATAATTTTTACATTTTATTCTTATTGCATATTCCTGCCATTGCACATAAACACTTGCCATCCTTGATTGGCTCCAATTGCATCGAGGTTTCTTGTGAACTGCCTTTTTTTCATCATAACTTAAAAGTTACTGGCGCCCACACAAGCTTAAGAGTTTATAACAGACGTTTCACGATATGTTATTATTTATGCTATTATAATATTAAATTTACATACCTAAATACTATTAAATCCTTTAGATTTGGAAAAACCGAGTACAGGTCGAGGTCGAAACTGAAAAGGTCGAAGAAGAACGCGGGCCAGTTGAACGTAAAGTCAGTTACGAAGAGGTTGTAGTTTCGGAAATTACCGAAGATTTGCATTTCTACGCTCAAAAAGTCGACCAGCGTAACATGCTGGAGGGACTTCTTTTGCGTCTACGCCAAGAGCTCGCAGCCAATCCTCCTCTTGGTGGTGCTTACAACCCTAAACGTGGAGATATTGCAGTTGCCAAATTCTCTGAAGACGATCAATGGTACCGCGTGAAAGTGGAGAAAGTCAGTGGACCTAATGTTCACGTATTTTACATCGATTATGGAAACAGAGAGGTTTTGAACGTGCTTAGAGTAGCTGCGATACCCGCAGGATTCGTTACTGACAAGCCATACGCGACTGAGTACATTTTAGCTTGTGTCACTCTGCCGAAAGATGTGAGTATTTATTAACATTTTCTATATGCGCCTGTTTAAATGTTATTACGTTTATTATGGATAACAGAAAAATTCAGATTACACAATGTTTAATTTTTTATTTATTTCAAAATAAAATAGAACTGACTTATACTATAACGTACAAATTCTTGTCTGTTACAGAATGACGATAAAAAATTAGCTCTTAATGCTTTCCGAGATGACGTTATCACGGGTAAAACATTGTTGCTCAATATTGAATACCGAGTGCTTGGTGTACCTGCTGCTACTTTAGTAGATCCGACAACTAACGAAGACATTGGCAAGGGTCTCGTTACAGACGGATTCGTCATTGTTGAAAATCACAGGGACAAGAGACTTCAAACTCTGGTAAGTGTACTGTTTTTATTTTGAATGCACTACAACGTTTCCTCAAATATTTTAATAAACATTCGAAATAAAACTTATGACTCGGCTACTGCAACCTCAGAATGCAGTATCCCAAAGTGGATTTTTTAAAGTTGAAATGAGTAAAAATATGTGGTAGATTTTTTACTTCCACAAAAACAAATTTCTCGGTTTCCAATCGGTCAATGTAAAGAAATTGATAATTTTTAAATTAAACTTTCGATCAACCTACTGATCGAACCTGTATGGTTTGATGTGAAATGCATTTCAAGGGGGAGAAACCCATTTACAAGATTAAAAACTTGCTTTCTTTCTCGGTTCTTTTTTTAATAGAAAACAAAAAACAACGTAGCTTGTTTAAACTTTTGGTATATTTTTATACATGTTTAAAGATTTATGTCTGAAATCAAAATTCCCAACAAATTCATATAACGTTTTGAAATTTATAGTGCGTTTTTTGTTTTCAGAAATAAAATTCTGTTTCAAAGTGCTGTAAAAAAATAGTTATAATAACTTTACAAACTGTCCTAGGGTCACTATGAAAGGAATTTGAAACGCAAGAAAAAACGATTTAATTCGTTTCGATTTAATATTTAGAGGTGACGTACTTTCTTTTTAATCCCGCCAATTAAAAAAAAAAGAACAAAAAAAGAAAAAACGTAAAAATGAAAACTCGAGAAAAAGCGGTTTAAAGTTTTGGGTATGAAAAAAAGTGAATTATTGATTACATACCTATGTCGGTTACCTGCTTTCAGTCGTATAAATTTAAAACCACGTCGAATGGGACTCTGTAACTTTTTGACGATATTCTTGAATAATGTATCTGTCGATTAAAGCAAACAAAAATTTTTGCATTTTTGTAAGCCTTTGTTAAATTCTTACATCATTAATGGATTTCCCCACTCGAGACACTTTTGTGCATGGTTTGTTCTCATGGTAGCACGAGATAACATTTTATACAAGAGATTATATCCAAACTATAAACTTTAATAAAACTAAATTATTTCTTAAAGCCACACGATGAAGCATTTCGTTTAACAAAAATTCATAAATTCAAATTTAAATAAAAATTTAAATAAAAAATATAAATTTATTAATTGTTCAAATCTAAATATCAAATTTACCATTAAAAAAAAAAAAAAAAAGAAAAAAGAAGCAAGAAGGAGTTCTAGTTTTTAGGTGTAAAAATTGTAATATTCATTCACATTTTCAGCAAAAGGAATACAAAGCGGCTGAAAAGGACGCGATGGATAACCACCGCAATATTTGGCTTTATGGAGATATCAGGGATGACGACGCCAAGGAGTTCGGCATCGGCCGTTAAAAAGTTGGATATCTTCGCTGAAGACGTCGGGAGTAATCCGTCAGATGTTCTGGGGGGGAAACGATGAGGTGTCGTTATATCAAACAGGCATAATAATACAGCATAATATAAATACGTATAACACCGGCGGCTCATTGCGGCCGGCTTCTATGAGCAAAATCGAACCAGGAATAAATATATAACCGTGTTGCGCATTCCACCGGTTGTGAATGAACGTGCATATAATTGTGAGTATAGATCAGTGCGGAAGCGCGCGAATTGTACATATTTAATGACCGTACCTATGGACGCGATGAGGGCGAAATGAAAACGATCGCTTCGTACCTCATCCCTCTATCCCCCCTCTTCCTCCCTCTTCCTGTATTAATCACGAGACTGTTTCATGGTTCAATGTATGTAGCGCTACACACATTATATGCGCGATTATTATACTCGTCGCACGTCTGTACCTTCTTTCCTTGCTTCCTCGGCGCCGCTGAAGTACAGCAAACAAAAAAAAAAATAAAAATAAAATAAAATAAAACAATAACAAGAAAAAGTAAACATACAAACATTTTATCATTGAAATCTGTATAAATCATTCGATATATTATCCAGGATCAATTCCGCCCCTAAATAAGTATACCTTCACGTGCAATTTGAATAGATGTTCACTCGCGAGGCTCAAAATTACGTCGATAAGCATTCGACATTAAACGGCATTCTTCTTTCGTACAATGGAAAGAAGCGTCAGTTTTTCAAAAATATTCATAACTTCTAATCAAACAAGTCATTTTACTATTTACCATTTACAATATATATGTTGCAAGTTGCCGCGCGAGTGTGTTGTACACATGTAATCGTCGCTGTAGCGTATTCTCGGTGTACGAATGTGGTTCGAGCAACAAATAATCTATAGAATTATATATATATATATATATATATATACATATATATATATTATTAACAAGGCTGTTTTACGCTTTCTCGACCCGCTGACTTGCCTACACCTTTGTGCTAAAGATTTCTCAAGACCGGGCAAACGAAATACAGCTGCGCGAAGGGAGAGGAAGACAGACAGACATACGCGAACCAGTGTCGAGGTTCGGAGCTGATTTATACATCCATATTTTCAGAATCGAAGTATATACGTGCCGCGTCTGATTTGTTAAATAGTGTTGGGAGTTTTCCTTCCAGCAATGGCGTGTGCGTTCTTAGATCTAAGCGAATGTACACGACGAATCAGCTGGTCCGGAGTTTAGGCCGCCCAGCGACTGTAATCGAACTTCGTTAGCGTGTAAATGTACAGGCGTTTAAAAGTTAGGTAATTGTAATAAAAAAAAAAGAAAAACAAAGAAGCGAATGACATTCGAACAGTCAGTGTGAAGGGAACCAGCTTTTTACACGGTTACTAGATACATGCTCGATTCGATTCAAGCGTATAAGAGTATGAGAGATCGAGAGAGAGAGAGAGAGAGAGCGAGAGAGTTACAAGTCATTTTTGTACTTTCTTTTTTTTTTTTTTAAACCATCATAAGCATCATAAGTTCGCATCTCGTGGATTTGAAATGCTCAAAGAGTACTTTCAAATCGAGATGTATCCGATAGACCGATCGACCTCTAAGAGGCTATAAAATTCGAACGGTGAAATTAAAAAAATATATGGAACCGTTTTTTTTTTTTTTTTTTTTTTTTTTTTTTTTTTTTTTTTTTTTTTTTTTTTTTTTTTTTTTTTTTTTTTTTTTTTTTTTTTTTTTTTTTTTTGCAGGATTTTTCTGGATTTTCTTGACCAAGAGGCGTGGGGAAGATTTTTTATTACGAGATTTTGAATGGTAGAGCAATTGTTAGGGCGATTCTTGCAGCTTTTGCATTTCGCGGTCATTGGCCCTCTCTGCGTTTACGTCATTGCGTTATTACTATAATAACTTATTCGACTTATGCGATGTGTAGGTATGGTTAATTCTTGTAAGAAATCGAATGTGTCTACATACAGATGAAAATATGCTGAATAAAAGCCTGGGTTATAGAGGTCCACCGTCAGTATACATAGAACATACAAACCTTATAAGAAAATTGTTAAATAAATTGTTTGAAATCCATGCGATTTGTTAGTTTCTACATTTCACGATCACATTCGTATAATTATCAATTTTTATACTTAACTCAACCACAATGAGATGTTGTTGTTGTTGTTGTTATTATTATTATTATCACAAGCGACTAAATTACTCTGTTATGCGCTACGCAAGTATGTTGCCTGAAATTTGAAGGTTTCGAAAAATTCAAACCAAACCTATCGAGTGAAAATGATTTTTTTTTTTTTTTTTTTATTTAAAAAAAAGCACAAATATTGGACATATTTATTAGTACAACGTAATTCTAGCAAAAAGTCGATATTGCAAAAAACACCAATACCTTATCAATTTTAATCAAACATTATTGATAAGGATAACAATAATAATATGAATGATGTGAAAAATGGTAGTTTTCAAAATGAACATTGATTTCGTTTTTTTCTCAAAACATAAATTAAAGTTTTATTTCCATAGAAAATTTCGCAACGAGTCATTTTCTGGTTGAAAATTTTGTTTTATCTCTTACTTGTCTTTTACTATATGATTATGTTTCAATTTTTAATTTGATTAATAAATAGGGTCAAGAATTTATTAATAATTATATGATTATGTTACTTGATACAAAAAAAATTGTAAATATATTAGCAAATTTCGTAGAACAATCAGAAAATAGAACATGCAAGTCTTGTAAAAATTAATTATGTTTCAAAAAAGTCAAGTATTGTTGCGAAAATTTATTGAACAATATTAATAATATAACAATCAACGTATACGTTGCGTGCAATGTGTGCATATATGTATAAATATGCTCAGCCTAAACCTAAACGCTGTTCAAATTTAGCATTTGCAGTTTTCGCTCGTACAGCTGCTGCTCGTATTTCTCTCTCAAGTCGTACCACTTTGCTTCTCTGTCCATTTTCATCGCGTGCAACTCGTTGTCGTTGCTCATCACGTTGGCGAATTGCTTTTTATGTAATTCAAAGCAGTATTGTTCGTATAATGATAAGATTTTCTTTTTCTTTCTTGCAACTTGAGGACTGGAAATTGAACAGCAAAAGAACATAATAACCATTATATTTGTAACGTCAGTAGTTTAGAAATGCCTTAGATAATGTTCATTTTAACGTTTCAATTTTGTTAAGATTATACCTTGTTTACAAATATAACGTAGATAATGACGGTATCTTTTTCACTTTGAAATTGCGACATTTTTACCCGAATGCTCCATATTATATCTGCCATTTTGAATTTAGAAAATGCGTCATGTACGTTCGAAGAAAATACGAAATGAAACGCTTTTGAAAGGAATAGTTTTAGAAATCCTGTTTTTGCATTTTTCCGCCATATTGAATTAAGAATATAACATTAGTTCAAACATATACTATGAATATATGACGTTATATCCAACACAAAATTACATTTGGACCAATAGTATATAGTTTGGGAATAGTTGATTTTCGTGATTTTTTCTCCATTTTGGAAATGCTCCAAAAAAAAAATATCTGAAAAAATGTTTGACTTTTCATTATTCCGATCGTAACCAAATACAAAAAAAGTTAAAAAATACATTGCCCATTTTTGGATATTTTTTCTCGTTAAATTCGCCATATTTTTTTTATAGCTTTTCAGTTTTCTTACTGACGATTTTGGAGCTCAAATATTGATCCAAAGATTCGTTAATTTATTATTATCTGATGCTTTTGTTAAAATTGTAACAATTCTTTGTTATTTTCGTGTAAAAAAAATGTACGAAGCATTAATTGAGAATTTTTTGAAAAATTTTCCAATTTAAACAAATTTTTGGATTTTGAAAAATGAATAAAGTGTACAGAATAAAAAAAATTCTGAAAAAATTTCAGCGTATTCTTTGTTTAATTCTAAGAACTTTTTGTTCAGCAACATTTTTGCCGAAAGTCGATCGTTTTCAAATAAAAAATTCCTGAACTTGAAAAATGGGCAAAAATCATCCACATTTAATAGTGTTCATCAACTATTGTCTATATAACCTATTAGCTCGTTTTAATATATTTATCATTGTTATATAGCCGTTAGTATAATTTGATTCATTTTTTCCCAACTATATTTATTAACCTATTTATCAAATTATACAATCTTTATATATTTTTTAACAATTTCTTAGTTTATATTACAATTTGTAAATTTTCAACGATTTTTCAATTTTTTACTATTTTTTTTTTGCATATACTAAAATGTTACATTTTGTTTTCGACTGTAATATGAACTTTTTGTTAACTTTTATTATCTTTCATTTCATGTTTCGGCTATTTTTTCGATTTTTCGATTCTTATGATATTATATTTTCAATATTATCAATAAATATACGTAAAAATAAACAGATAATTAAAATTGTAAATTAAAACTAGTTTTATATACATAGTATATTTAAAGAATGTTTCCAATAACGTCGTTTCTTTTATGCTTTTCCCTCAATAATATAACAGTCGATATAGTCCTCGTGAATGACAAATAATATAATTTTCAGAACACATTTTGACAATAATTATACGTTGACAAAAATGTAACCGTTAAAAAATGATAATGACAAATGTAACTTGAAATTCTAAAAAAAAATAATAGATAAATAAATCGTAAAACATATTTTATTTAATATTTTATATTTGCGCGAGGTATATATTTATTATATTTATCTCACTCACTATATAGCAGGAATACATACGCGTGTTGTTCTTCATCCTCAGAGAAATTTTCAACACATTTTTCCAAGGCTGCTGTTTTCTCGTTACTTAATACTGTGTCATTGTTATCCCTCCGGACGAAACTAAAAATTAATTCAAATTTAGTCAATTGAAAATGGTATACTTTTTATGCAAATGTGCATGAAATCAGTTCGATGCAATTCCTAATAATATATACGTTTTTTAATCAATTATTAATAAATATTTTCTGGGGAGAATAAATATATTGACAAATGAACGTAAACTGAATTCATATTACATACCTTCAATTTAAAAAATTACAAGTCAAGTTAATTTTGTATAATTATATAAATTAAAAGTGAAATTCGTGTCAAGCTCTGTTACTCACTTCCACGAAATATTGACTCCCACGTAATAACTATATGTACAAATATCCTTTAATGTTACACACTGACTTCCGCTGACACTCGTAAAACAAATTGACGACTCCTAATAATGGAGTATACGGTAAACAATATACAACTTATACATTTCAATAATATATAAATGTATATTTTATAGTTCTACATGGAAGTTTTGAATTTTTCGATAGTTTGAAACAAAATAAGTGCTAACTTCCAATCAATACTGATATAAAGCAATCCTTACGAAATCAGGACTTGAACAAAATGTAATCGAAAAAATACAGGTTCAGCCATTCCCTGGTAAAAATATGTGTCCAAATTCACGCTTGTGTCACGCTTTATTAGGCGTTAAGAGCGACTTAAAAGTAACATAAGTGTCATTTAAGAGTGAATTTGAACAATTTTACGCTTCGATTTTTCCAGGGTTTTCCCAGTAATCGAAATTGGATTAAAACCTTTAATCCATTCCTATTCGTACTTTGAATTCGTTCAACTGTATTAAAATGGATTAAAGTCTGTGGATTTAAGTGATTCATTTTATACCCATTTTAATCCTCTTGAATCCACTTTAATTCGTTTTTTTACCTTTCAATGCATTTTTGATTACTGGGTTGTGAATTCAAAATTATAAATATTAAAGAAATTTTAAAAAGAACAAATTTTGAAAGGAAAACATTTCTTATTTTGAATGAAAAGTGATGCATATAAAATGAATGAAAACAAACGAAATGTGCTTATATGCATATCATATATTTTTTAACATTGTACAAATTTTTATACGCTTTTAATTTTTTTTTTGTTTATACTACATTTTTAAAAATACACAATATTAACAATAAGAATCTGTTTTATGCTCTAGTTGCTGTATATAGAAATAACTGTATTCGACAATCGACAAATTTGCTGTTCTATTTTCAATAATCAATTTGGTACTAGATTTGTATAAGAAAACGATTTTTTCATTTTTCAGGAACAAATAAGTTTTAAAACCCTAGTCAAGAATAGATGGCAATTAATTATTTAACGAACTTGAAAATGATTAAATCGTTACTTACTCGGATCTTTGAAGAAATCGATCGTCGTCATCGTATCGATCGTTTTTCATGTTTGCGAAAAATTCGTCAAACATATCTTGAGAATATTTATTATATTCGTTTTGCGAAGGCCCTGAAAGGAATGACGTTTTGTCGCCAAGTTCTGGATCGCCGTAACGGAGTTCTAAAATAAAGTTCCGTACAATCAAGAATCTAAATAAACTAGATAAATGTATACGCTATATACGTTTATTGTCGATATCGTATAATTATTCGGAAATCATACGTGCAAACATTTTTTTTTCGCTTATTCGGATCGAAGCTTCCACTGCGTGTCGAGGTTTGTTCACTTGTGCGCAATTTTTGCATCGGCACTATATCCGAGAATGTCTTCATCATGCAGCCATTTATTATAACCCTTTTAATTGCGCTAATTTTCCGACCAGTACATTAAGAAGTGGTGCATAACTTTGCGCAACGAACAACTTGACCTTTAACATCGTGGAGAGAAAAAATTGGCGACATAATATTTTTACGAAGATGAAATATATTTTGACAATAATAAGTTGCTTTTTGTTTATTTCCTATATTATGTTTTTATCAACTTTGATTCGTTTGGCGCATAAAATGATTATATTCCATCCATGACAACGTCGGCCTTCAACTTTTCAAGTTAAAAAGACACGATATATATATATATATGTCGTTATAAATAAACAATACATTAAACAGAGTTACAGAAAGAAAACATTTATGAATAAGACATCTTGTTAAAAAAGGCGAGTTTTATTAAATAATACAAACATTTTACTTTGGAGGTTTTTCGAACATTTACAAAAATACAAATTCATAAGTGCTGGCAAATGTATATAAATAAATATATATATTTGAAATAAAATATTCATGTTTAATTCTTATTATGGATGAATAATAATGTTGTCTTTTTACAAAAGCTCTAAAATGTTTCATTTAATTGATATGTATATATACGTATAATTTATATTAGCATCCACAAATCATCCGCCTGTAGATTTGTAAAACATTAGAATCGAATTTCGTCTGGTACATGTTGCCGGCGATCGGTTCGCCCAAATCATACTTATCGGCAAATTTCCGAACTGAAAAATTCAAAACCCCATGTCGAGTGTTTATTCTCTTTTCGTCAAAAATCAGTCGATCTGGTTGCTTGTATACGAGGAACACATACCGATGCCATCCCGTGAACGGAAGTGGTGCCGCACTCGTATATTTTCTTAACACTTCCCCTTTAGAAACATCTTTGCCCGGAATGTTTGTGATCATCCAATGGAGAATTTCACGCAGTTTTGGCCACGTGCGGGACGGAACGTCCAGGTCTATTATTCGTTAATTTTCAATTATTATATCCGTATAAGGTGTAAATTAATAATAATAATAAATCGTATATATAATGAATGTCACTCCTACCAATCTTACACAAGGTGTAGAAAGAAGAATTATCAGCTTCCCATTCAATGATTGGTGCATGTTGGACGTGCGTCGTGGTAAGTTCTTGTCCAACGTGGAGATCAATATTGCCGCGGAAAACAACACGAACGACAGATGACGGAACTTTATTTATGGCGTCCGGGACGACTCCGAAACTTCTTAAAGCTTGTGACATAACCTTTAAAAGGATCTACGAGATCCTTCTATCGATTAAGCTGCCTGTAAAAAATTTTTTTTCGATTCCTATAATGAAAAGATTATTTCTATAAAAAGTCAAAAAATAACCGAATTAGAGCGCAAATACAAAAAGTAACATAGTTATATGTCTAATATCGTTACTTGTCGCATAAATACATACATACATATATTTATGTTACTTTTGTTTGTTGAAGAATATCAATTAGTGGCATTATATTCTAAATGTATGCGGTCAATAAAGGCCGAGATCGTCAAGCGATTTCTCCATATATTTTTTCCATTTCTTATTTTTTTTTCAAATTAACGCAGTGGATTTTACAAATCGTCATGAAAACTATATTGAATATAAGAGTAGTCTTCGTACGAGATAAAATAAAATATCATAATACCTTATAAGAATAAAGATTTTCGTTTAATGTTTCGTTTCATTAATAATGATTATGATGAATCCAAAACTATTTAATATTACGTAACTATAGTAGTACGTGTAACAAATATAATATATTTAATTAATTATAAATTATAATATAATTTCAAAATTGCGGTTCAATATGTTTTAATATCATTTTTATCATTTTCTATTTTAATCCATTATTATGGTTCTCGAGATATCGACGAGTCCATCATTTTGTACCAAAAATGTAGACCGTAAGATTCCCGATAAAAAATGTTACAGACATTTATTTTGTATTAAATAAGAATGGCAGTTAAATTACAAAAATTATTGGAATGGAGAATAAAAATGTTAGACCCAAAACCGAAAATTTTAGATTAAAAAATATAAACAAAAGCGATATTTGAAATTATTATTGAGTCGTACTACGCATTCAATTTTTTAATTTTTCAGTTTTAAATCGCAGTTTTAAACTGAACTTCGTAATGAGTGGAATCGACCCTAGTTCTTTTACTACTATATTATCTATCTCGCGGCAAAACTTTAAAATCACGTTTTTGTTTGCTATTCGCCTTTGATTCATATTGGGAGGTGCGAAAAAGTCTACTTTACGGCCTATCATTAATTATAATACACTATTTTTACACTGTTACATAACGTTAATTTTCAATGTCAGATTTTCAAAAGCGATTCATCAACCACTACAAACGTTATAATAAACGTTAAATTTTGTTTTCCTCAATTCTCAAAAATAATGTCATACGTCATGCAGAAATACAACAGATTTCTGCGTGAAGTATTGAAAGATCTCGTTAAATTCAACCGTTTTTCCTTTATCGTTTCACTACGCGTATATCAAGTTGCCATTGTGCAATTTTCCTTTCAACTCCAACAAGTGGTTGAAGCCTTGACCAGGTACAAAGTATATGTACATAACCGACACGTACATTTGTTGCAATCAATTTACTCGGGTCACGCATCACTCTATGCAATCTATGCAATAAAGTATACTTTACACGAAAATGCACCCTTAAATATTTTTTACAATTTGAAAGAATTAACAGTTTTTTATATTCTCCTTCAGCATATTCTTTATAATATAATAAAATAAAGAATAGTAAAAAAGCTTTTATCAATATATACTTGGTTGGAAATCTTTTTATAAGATACGTATACGTATTATTTAATTAAGAAATTTCAATAGCGTTCGACTAAAATCGTAATATATTTAATCGAATTATTTTGAAATAAATGCTTATAGAAAGAGAAGAACGTGGAAAACGAAGAATAAAATAACTTTATTCTTGACCCGAAAGTAAAAATAAATTGACAAATTTTAAAAATCATTACCTATAATTTTGCTTATGTAAAAGTAAATTTTCTACAGTAAAAAAATGCGCTGGATAAACTTTTGTATTATTGATTGAAGTGACATTCTTTTGTAGTCTTGGTATCGTTAACTTACTTTTAGTTAGCTGCTAAAATAATCAATTTTTACTGAAACTGAGTATAACGTAAAACTGTCAATCACATTGAACTGTCAATTGAATATCGTTTTTGATTATTCGAGCACTTGAACGAAACGCAAGAATGGCGACAAGCTAAAAAGCTCTATCAAAATAATCAGCGCGACTGAATATATTACTTATAGGGCGAATACAAGTGTCGCGTTGCCGGCGCCGGCGCCGATTCGATTACGCGCGTATAAAGCGTATAAAGAAGTTGCGAATATCTATAGTGCTTTATTTTTTCCGACTATTGATTTTGTACTTGTGAATCGAATGACACGTTATACGATGAAAAAATTAAATTCATAAAGTGGCCTAATGCTTTCAGGTTTGATGGAAGACTATACGATACAAAAATATAAGAAATTTCGATTTCGCATTCATTAGCAATTACGTGTCTCTGTACTGAAACGCAAACAATAAAACGCAAAAATCTACATTTCTTTACGCGGCAAATATACGTAAAATTTTAATTGCATAAATTGAACAATGATTGGTAAATGATAATATTTGAATGACCTGTAATGTCACGAGAAAAGATGATTTTACGGCAAATATCCAATTCATTCGATTAACCAAGGTCTGCCACTGTTAAACGAGTGTTATATATACACCCTACTAAATACCCGAAAACGAAATCAGTAAGATTAACGTTATATTGTAGAAAACTAAATGATTTATTCAATTACATCATATTTGTACATATTCCGTATTTAATTTAATTCATTCCGGTCTCTGACAACTTCGGAGCACGTGTCTCGTAACATACCGAACGTTTCCTGAGACATTTCATTTCTTAACAGCAAAAGTTCACGTAGCTCTTCGCAAGCATTTTGTACGCGTATTTTAATCGCCTCGGCTTTTGCGATATTATTATCCGTACTTTCAGTTTCACATTTATCCATTCGTGGTAACTTCTCATTTCGCTCACGATCATTCTTCGGGTAACAAACGTGTCCTTCGCCGTCGCTCGCTACTCTTTTCGCGAATGTTTCGAAAAACAGGTCAATATTTGAATATCCCGATAGTTTGTGATAAGGAGTACCGGAGATATATGCAGGTAGAGTCTTGGTCACTTCGGACTTGATGTTTCTCATGAATCCAGCCACGTTGGAAACTAAGTCTGCGTCGGTGCACTTTTGCGCAAAAAATACGAAGGTTTCGAATGCCTCCTCTTTCACCCAGGGCGCCTTGTCGATAAACAGCTGGCTGAATAATTCGGCTATAAGGTTGGACGTCGCCAAAGAGCAATCTTTCACTTCTACTACGAGACGTTTTAGGAAATAACACATTTCAAGTCGCAGTCGAGACGAGGCGTAAGGGTGTAAAGAAAGTATACTTTTCAATATCTAAAACGAAACAGTTAACAATGCCTACAAGAACCTGAATATGGATCAAAAAGTATGAAATAAGATGTATTATTACCAAACATTGCGACTGTTCATCCGCGCATTGAATGCGCGTTGCGTAAAATAACTTTGTTACTAGATCTTCTAAAATAGTCAAGTTCACGTCTTCGCAATCTTCCATTGAATTGACAATTGACGTCCACATTTTAGCAAGTACGTCTATCGTCGTTTTATCCAGATCTAAGCCGGTGACTGCGACTAATTCCAAATCGCCCATCTAAAAATTATCCGTTATTGTTCCTTTGCATAAATATAGATATATCGACAGACAAGTTAAACAATATACACAAACATCGATGAACGACGGGAAGAAAAGAAGAAGTACATTATAGAATTGGCTTTAATTTAGTTCCTCACCAGTAAAGACCAGTTTTTAACCGAAGGCTGCTCTTGTACATTTTTCAATCTATCAGTTAAATTGACGTTCGTTGCTTTTAGGCGCTGTTGAAATGACAGTTTCGATGCTGGGGCCATCATCGTCCCAATTGGCTGCCAAAAATATGGATCGGTGACACCTTTAAAATCTTCCAGTAAGTCGTCCTTGTTTTTATCAGAAAGGAAGCTATACAATCGCTTGATTAGACTGGACAGTATTAAAACGTGAAAAGACGTTGACCTTTCGCTTATCAAATGGTGCGCTTTTAAAAGGTATTTCAAGTGATCGATGTTTAATTGCGACGAACCGATTCTGAATATAAGACAGTCCTGATTAATTATTTGCATAAAATTTTAAATCTTATTAATAATATCGTAGGAAATAGTTATATTTATGTTACCTGCAAATAAAGCACCAAACGTCCGAGCTCAATAAGGCGCTGAACAGTTTTCCGCTCAAAAGAGACTTTAATAAAAGATTTTCAATATCCTTGAACTCTGTCGAAGAAACTCGACATACGATACTGAAAATCATCAGACAAGTAGCTTCGTAAAACGTTGCTAAATAGGGACCCTCTTGGTTATTGCGAAAAATCTTTATTTGCAACTTAGAGGTGCAAATTTCTTCACGAACTTTTCTTTCCAAAAACAACAAGTACATTCATAAAATCATATTGACAGACTTTACAAATAAAAGAATTTCTGATTTGAGGTGATTTACTTTTTGTTTCAATCGGTTATAAGAAATAATTGATAATATGACTATTTCTTATATTTTTATTTTTACATTTTTTAATTCTATCCTAATTTCTAATGACGACATATTGAGTAGTATATTAAGAAATTAAATCGGAAAATAAACTTTACCTCGATCGATGTTTTCAAAAGCGGAATTTATAATAGAATATTCTTGGCTTATCCATTCGCTTTGCGCTTCAGAAGTCCCTTGCGAGATCATATGCATTATAGTCAGTGTAAGAATGTGAAAACCAGCAACGTTCCCGTCATTCTTCTTTTCATACTCAAAAAATGCCTACGCATAATAAAATAGATAAAAAACAGAGTCGCTTCTCCGAAAAACATAAAATTGTATAGGCTTTAAATATTTTTCTCGTAAATTATTATCAATCGTTTGATTTTTCTACATTTATTTGGATTGGAACGATAATGAAATGTATTTTAAACATCCTTAACCGCATTTTATGTTTTTTTTTTTCTTTTTATATGTTCTTTGGTATGCATTTCAAAATAGGTTTTGTTTATAACGAACAAAAGAGTCCGTATTATCAGACTCGTATCCGCATACCTACCTTTCTAAAATTTTCGTTGCGAAAAATGACGGCCACAAATGGCTCGATTACAAGCGTCAGATTCGTTTCGACGAATTTTGCTGCATTAGGATCGAATCCAAAGGCTGAAGTGCAATAACGAGTACACCTGAAACGTACAAATGCGTTTATTGCAGTATCGACTGAACCATATGGCCGTTCTATTGTGCCCTATTAAATTGAAGAATATGTAGAGGAAGAATATATAGTTATTATAAATTATGAGTCTATTTAATTATTAGAATAATTTCTTTACAGCTATATAAAATCTGTTTAACAACGGAAAATAAAATCAGAATCAAATTTTCAATTCATGCAAAATTTATTCTATCAAAACTCGATTCTGAACCGGAATGACCTTTACATGACTGCTCTAAATTATATCTTCGGTATATAAATGCAAAATTGTAGAATTGCTTGTTGGTAAAATAGTATACTTTATAAATTAGTAAAAAATATATTTACCTGTACAATTTGCAAAGCATCTCCGTAATACAATACATGACGTCATTTCTGATCCAACCACAATACGTTTCGCATAATTTTTCGAATATTTTCAACAATACCCTGCCACAAATTACTTCTCGTTCTTTTATTTGAAGCTGTTCGATCTGCAAATATAATACGTAACCGCATCCAATGACACATTTTATCTTCTACTAAACTATTACAGATTTTTTTATTTTTTTATTTATTTATTAAATTCTATTATATGTTTATTTAAAAAATAAATACATAAACTGATGAGATGTAGATATTAAATTTACCGAAAACTTCAAAATTTACGTACATATCTTATAATATACCTGTATAGCTGTCGAAATGATAGCGGTTATATTTGCAGCTAGGTCTTTGTAATGTGCTGTGATTGTATCAGGCGAGTGTTGCTTTATTTGAAGCTGATAAATCGTAGCCAATTTCCCAAACATTTTCCAGGAATCTGTCAAAGATTTAGCATCCATACCGCTCGTTAAAAGTGCAATCGTTCCAATTCCATCGATTGCTAAAACGTATATGTACAGGAATCAATTATTTCATGCAGAAGTATACATATATGCATAAATATTAAAATAATGGCTTTCGAGACCAAATAAATCCGATCAACGTCTACATCTATCAGAATTTTCCATTAATAATTGTCAATTCATTGCTTGCGGTTAAAAACAAACGGAAATGAAGTACTACCTTTTATTAGAATGGCTACATCGTCATTCGTTGAATTCGAGTCAACTATATTTCCTTTATCGAGGATGGAAAAAAATGAATTTAGCACAGCATTACATTGCCGAAAAAGTGTCGTCAATTCTTCTCCTACTAACTTAAAAATTATTCCGTAAGTGTTTTCGCTGTGAAAAAAAGAACATAATATTTTCAATTAACAGAATGCGATTATTTTACCCTCTTTTCTATTAAATTATTATTTTACCTATTTTTACTCACCTATTTTTACAATGACTAATGACATCCGACGCCACATCCATCAGCGTCTCCGGCAGTGATTTTATGATTGACAATGAACATTTTTCTAGTATTTTAACATGTTCTATACATGGACTCCAACATTTTAAGACGGTTACGCAAGTCGATAGCTTTTCCTTTACTTCACTTGCATTTTGCGATTCTACCGTTTTTAAAATCGCATTTATTTCCGCCATTATCTGTCGTGCAATCAAAATTTAAATTATGTGTCAACAAAAAAGGTCAAAATAATCATGAAATAGAACAATTAATAAATAACATAATTTAGGTGAATATAATTTACCTGGAAGTACAATTGACGGACACTTGATAAGGCTACGGAAAATATTTTTGTATCCAGCATGTCCACTGAACAATTTTGTAATTTTTCCATAGTTATAACTTCTTGCAGCGCATCTATTTTGTCTTCAACGCTTCGCGACTCGTCATCTAATAGGGCTTATATTATATTTAAGGAAGATTAAAGTGATCACATTGATTGACCTTTGATTTGTTGCTAAGTCTACACAAAATCTTTTAAAGTAAGGCAAGTACAATTTTTATTTTTTTAAGAATCAATTACGGAAAAGTACATAAAAAAATATCGTTCACGGTCCGAAATGACACCCAAGTGGGTGTAATCACTAAAAATATTCGAATTTACACCCAATTAGGTATCATTTCGGACACCGAACGCATTATTTTCTGTGAGGAATATTCTGTACAATTTCAGTCAAGTATTTCTTAATGTAATCATAAAAAATACAATTTTCCTTTTTGAACAAATATAAATGTGAATTTGATTAAAAGTAAGATTACCATTAAACAAAAGTATTCTTAAAATTTAATTTCTTGTATTTAAAAAGGATATTTTTAGTTTTTCAACCGAATCTTCGACATCGCCTTGGCTCGACATCATTTGAGAAAAGAACGAATCATCATCATCTAAATCGGCTACGGTCGGCTCTAAAGCGGCTGCAGTTGAATCTAGAGCGGCTACGGTTGGATCTGGAGCGGTTACGGTTGGATCTGGAGCGGCTACGGTTGGATCTGGAGCGGCTACGGTTGGATCTGGAGCGGCTACGATCTGATCTTCGCTCTCCATTTTGTATTTTCTGCAAACAAAAATTCAGATTTATGCAAATAGTTCAACTATTTTTGTTATGGTTGTTTATTTTGTATTTGACAACTGATGTTTATATTGATTATTGAAACGTTTCGATACATCGATATACTATCATCAGTTAACGTAAATGTTATATGTTTTGTAACTATATTTTTCTTTTTCATTGCGAAGCTTTTACGATGATTAATATGTAATGATTTAAATTTTATAAATATATATTTTTCATTCACAGAAAATTTATATCAGCTAAATATATATTTACTTCATTTATTTGAATATTTCTTCGATTTTCTTCTGCAACAACAAACTTTGTTTGTTACGAGTTGCAAAGAACAAACTCCATTTAACCTATTAACGTCGAGAAGTCTTGAAATTCTACGTCAACTTTACATAAGTATTCAAATTATGCAAATGTCGATATTTCTTATAAACTACGTTTTCTGGACGTTTCCGGAGTCGCTCATTTCGATTTTCTATACTTTAGAAATCCAGCGAAATCAAATTTTATTCAAAATTTACTCAAAAGAACGAAAAACCGCTAAGTTTTGTATATTTCAATATTTTGGCCGACATTTTACACCCGCCATTTTATTGATTAAACGAGTGTGTCGTTTGCATCTTTTTGGAAAGAATGATATATTACTCGAAATCGAATATGATTTTGTACCGAGCAATGTGGAAGACCACGAGTTTTAGTACCAGTTTGATGTTTTGTCCGCCATATTGGATTTGTACATTACAAAAATAATACAAATGTCGTCAGCAACCTTGTTTATTATACTTGATTGGTATATGTATATGTATTGTTATATATGGTGATACAGCGTATATAACAGAGGAGAATAAAAATGAACAAAAGAAGATAGAATAGGACAGTCACTTTTTAAGAATTGACGTTTTTCC
>JAPYZR010003209.1:0-17859 GCA_030522945.1 Trichopria nigra
GATTTTAACATCTTCAGATAGTACCTGATACAATCTAGATTCCAGTCCGTATATGTAGCATCAAAGATGGTAACCGGTACCATCATTGTGTTATCCGGTGCCATATTTTTCTCTCCGTGTGAGCATATATTCAATCGTAAAAAAATGATCGGTAAACATTAGCAATCGTCGGATAAGCATTATGTTTACGATATAATGTAATTGTGAAATAAAAAATCGATAAAATGAGCTAATAAAAAATTGCACACACAAAAATTGAAAAACTGAAATTAATAAATACATATAAAGGAAAAAAAAAAAATTATTGACGAAATTTTGGAAAAAATGACCAGAAATTATAACAAAAGAAAATATAATTGACGGACAATATCGCAAGGTGCGATTATATTTAACACAATTTGAACCGACTTCCGCTTTAATTATGGCGACTTATTTTAGGTCGATCCTTGCCGCCAATTTGGATTCATTGCGATGAGGAGCCATCAAGGAACATTTGCTGTGCCATTGATCCAACTGTTTTGGCCTCTCGCCGCAATGTATTTGGATAGCTCACGAGGGCCAACCGAAAATATTTTACAATAATTAAAAGAGGAATCGGATCACATTTTATCAGAGAACTATTATGTTCGAAATTTTGTCAAGAACCACCTCTCGCAGTATTATTCGCCAATTATGGAAACCCCTATGTATACATGTATATTTTTTTACATATAATACAACATTTAAAAAAAAAGTAGCCAAAAATATTACAGTTAATAAATTTATCGCCTATTTGATGTAAAACTGTCGACTTCTTAACGAAATGACTGTTAAAAGAAAAAAATGAAATAAGAAAATGTTTATTACATAATAGTAAACAATCGCGATTTTGGTTGGCCAATATAGCGTCCAAAATGTTTGACAAAATTGACATAATAATATAATACACGTGTGCCTTACGACTTTTTAAAATCACGCCTCTTTACAAAACTCTTTACAAAGCTTTGTTCTCCGTTTTGTTATATAACACATTGTATCGAAATAACAATGAAACGTAGTTCCAATAAAACGACGTCCAAAATATCCGAGAGACGCGTCGGCGACATGTGGATCATTGAAAAATAAGTCCAGGCGATCCTACCCTCTTAACTTGATTCTTAACCCCATGTCCCGGTCGCTGTCCAAGATATTTTCTTCTTCATCTCTCTCTCTCTCCTTTTTTCTCTTTTTCTCTCTCTCTCTCTCTCTCGCTTTCAGGAAATGAAATTTGCCATCGCGAAAAAAAGCACCGCCTCCAGATCCCAATGTCTATTGCGAAAAATTGTATCCGGCACGAGTAGCTCGCAAGGGCGCCTCGCACTTTTATAACGGATTACGAGATGTCTCTTTCGTCTTTCCGCGTTTCATATTTTTATTCTCACGACTCGTCCATCTCCTTTTTTCGACTCCTTCTTTCATTCTATACATATATACGTTCATCCGACTGTTATACGCGTATAATGTTTTCCGTCGAATATTCCACGAGGATCTCCGCGCGCTTTTCCGGCGTTTTCGCTCTTTGACAGTTTTCTCTTCTCGACCGCCTCTATACAACTCTTACTTCACGAAACGAGCATGTAATGTTGCCATAAATATGCGAACTTTGATATTCTTCAACGGAAGAATGGGTCTCATGCTTTCACGAGTTTTATTACATTTCTCCGTTGCGTTTGCATGTTAGCGAGTTTCGTCCGTTGCGACTTATTGTTCAGTGGACGAAAGAAAGCGGCACTGCAAGTCGTACTACTTTTCTCCGTGTCTCTCTCCCTGTTATCGAACGTTTTCGAAGCGAGAAGAGAAAGCGCCGAGTTTGCTCCCTAGGGAGGGAAACGACTCTTTGCGACCTAGGGCGCGAAACTCGCGTTTGCTGCATGGGGGGATGAAAAGGCCGCTATTTCGTGTAAATTTCATACGAATGGGTCGAAGCAAGTATTCTTAAAGGACATTAATGAAATTCTGTGTCGATATATAAAACAATCAGACAGAATAATAAAAATGAAAAATAACAAGAATTGACGAAAATGATAAAAAAGAACGATAAAATAAAGATAAAAATATTTTTATAAGCCGGGTCCAATCGGAGCCAATGCGACAGTATATAAGGCGAATTTGAGATGCTATCATTCCCAACAGTTGCGCGATAATGGCATAATGCAATCGGCTTTTCTCGAAAATTCTCCTTTACCCCCTCTCTCTACTTCTCGTCAAATTTTTCCCCTTCTTTCTTGGGGGGGGGGGGGGGGGGGGCGGCGGCGGGCACGTGACCCAAGAGCAGTGTGCCAATTTGCATCTAAAAGCTCGTACTTTCCGGTCCCTCGCGTTCGGCCCTGCTCGGCTCGCCTACCGAAATTGGCCGAGTCTTCTTTTTTTTACGAGTACACACACACACATATATATATATATATACGGTTAGGGGGTTTTGCATATTTTACGCGCGGCCCTTCGGCTCACGAGGGATGAAAAACGGGATTATAAGGGCATTCAAAAGTTGGCCGCGCAATACGCTCTAAATTCCGGCTCTATTGTTTTCGACAGATTCCTCATATTCGAGGCGAAATTCAATTTAACTTCGATGTAATTTGAGGATTTTTTTTGCTTGGTATTTGTTGGGTGAAATAAAAAGTTATGTTTTTCGCCCTAGGCGTATAATATCATTTCTTGTTTTTTTTTTATGTATATGCAAATGTAAAAATATGTAATATATAATGTAAGTTAAAAAAGAAAAATAATAATAGACGAATAAAAAAAAACAGATTATACACCTAGGGCGAAAAACATAACATTGTATATGTTTTGAGTTTGAATTTTCTGCTAATTATATAACAGAGATGAAACGGTCTGTCAACATGTAATATTACATTACGTTATATATTGTTCATTTTTTACTATTAAATTTCATTTAATTGCAATTAAAGTTTGGGTCCGATTGGAAGAAAAGTATAATTCCTTCGAGGCCTTTTCTTAATTAATATCGCTTTGTATTTTAAAAATTTGATAAATTAAGAGTATAAATTTTAGGGTGGTTTTTTCCAACTGTCGATAAGTCAGAAAAATGTTTCTTAGATTTTTTCTTTGTCGATTTGAATGAGAAGGAGGTTATAGGAAGAAGATGGTAATAAAGAGATTGATTTTTCTCTTTTCTTTTAATAAAGTTACACTTTCGGATGTGAAAGATGGTAACAAAGAGTGGCGTTTCATCTCGGTCCTACTACTGAGCTTGTAGTAGGAACCTGCCTTATGCGCCCTGGGCATCCCTAAGAGAGAAGCCAGTATATATGTAGAAGCACAAATATCTCAAGCAAAAATTGTATACACAATTTACTTACCATCAAAAATTACAAACTTATAAATTAAGAGTACTTTGAATAACCCAAAATTTCATGAATGGAAAAAATTAGAAATTTTCGAAAAATGTGTTGGTTTTGGTGGACGGTTTGGTTGTTGAAAAATATTAAAATGATGACGTTTCGGATGCGTTGGCAGCCCTCTTTGGAATTTATCTCAGTCAACCATAACGTAAAAATGATGTAACATTAATAATGTAACATTCTGTAAGAACTAACCATTATATATTTGTTACGTTATTGTTGATTGTTGTGTTTGTTGGGATGCTTCTGGTTATCAAATGTTTACCGTTGATGGCTGTTGATTAATAAAAAATTGTTAAAAACTTTACAACTGCGACCGTAATATTGAAAAATAAAAAATAAAAAACACTCTTTGTACGAAAAGAAAATTTAATACTTTACGATTCGTTCCCAAAGTGCGAAACAGCATGCAATAAATAGAATAATAGAATAGAATAATAGAATTTCTATTTATTGCATGCTATTTTGATTTTAGATTTCTGAAGAGGATCCGCTCTTTGGGATCGAAACGTAAAGTTTTAAATTTTCTTTTAGTGTAAAGACTGATTTTTATTTTTAATTTTTCAACGTGGCTATTGAGTACTGATTACTGAAGATAGTAATGTTTTTAAAAAGAAAAACATACGTCAATAGAATCATTTGTCAACTAGACCATCGTGACCAAAACCGATTCGTACTTTATTAAATAGAATATAATAATAAAAAAAAAAAAATAATAATGAAGCTACATTCAATCGGAATGAAAGACATTTGTTCTCGTTGGATTTATCTGCGATTTTTTATCAAAAATAAATTAAAATAAGAACAATTGAGTTGAAGATATAGGTTGAAATTTTGATTTGGAAATTCGTGCAAAATATTTAACAGCGAGAGTTTGAAAGATTGCTGTAGGGCGAAAATTTTAAAGTAATAAAGTATAACACTTGATATGGGTGACTGAAATAAAACATAGCAACTCAATTAATTAAATTCAAAGAATTATTCAAAAAGGAGAATTTTCATAAGAATTATACACACACACACTCACACACAAACATATATATATGAGTATAAAACGTAATTATATTTCAATATTCTGATTACCGCGTGGATAGAATTAAAAATTAATAACGCAATACTTTTCAAATTCCTTTAAATATAGGTGTATACATCGACATAATGATCGCGATAATTAATTTATACAACTACCCAATTATTCATCAAATTATTTTCAGGGACTGAAATTATATTTTATACAAAACAAGAATAGAAAATGTGTATCATCTGAAATAAAGAACTAAAGCATTGATATTATTTATTCGTTTATTCTTCAATATAAAAAGGAAATATTAAATCGATTTTCCTCAATTTTCTCTCTTTGTTATAAGTCGACGGACGAAAATAAAGTAAAAGCTTGAATTTCGTTAGTTATTTTTAATTAAATGAGCAATTGAAAATATTTCGACTAATAAATTGACATTAAATTAATTAATTAATAAATTGTCGATAAATTGCGTTAAATAAAGCGAAATGTCATGCTTTTCGCGTCTACTTCGAGTTCGGTATGAGAAATAAAAAAAGTATTATAATCTACATACATCAGCGACGTTTCCGATGCTTCTGATGGCATACGGTTTAAATTTCATGCAGAAAAATAAAAGAGCATCCAGCCAGCTCTGCACCTGCAAATATATGGATAGCAACAGTTGCCTGTAATCAGTAGACCGGTTGCAACGAACGCACACCGCATGTATATACTCATGTATATATATAAAACTGTCTCCGACACACATTTTATTTATGCAAAATTTCCTCCGAATGGAGTGCACGTAAAACAAGTAAAACGTCGAATGTCCGTGATTTTAGACTGAAATTATTTCGAGACCAGTTTCGCATTATGAAAGGTTGCACTACTTTTTTTGTTATTTTGTTTTAGGTGCAGGGGGGCATACATTAAGAATATTTACAATTGAATAATTGAAGAAATGTGTCGAAAAATTGAGTTTAAATTTTGTCGAAATTTTGATTTGGAAATTCGTAAAAAATATTTAAAAGTGAAAATATTTGACAGTGAAGTTGAAAAATTCAAGTGAGAAAACGTTTCGGATAGATTTGGAGAGGAACAAAAGGCGCGCATGGAAACAGTAAATATTTATGCTTGAATGAAGAAAACAGATTTTCTTGAATCAAGTACGATTTACTAAAAAGAAGGAAACATTTACTTAACTCAAGTTTTCTCTTTTTGTCTGTTATTGTCGCTTGATGGTAATAAGATGTTGATAAAGGCAGAACTTGATAAAAGACAGAAGTTGATAAAGAGAAAAGATAGTACAACAAAGGTTTACATATATATCATTTTCTTATTCTCTTAATGTTTATTTATTTTTATCACATAAAACCTAAAACATTTGACATTTCTTGTGAATCTATATGTCCTTTCAACGGTCTTGTTTTGGTCAAAGTTTGTTCTATGAACGTTTGTCCTCGTTATCAACATTTGTCATTTTACCGAACTTCTTGCCAACCTACCCTACCCTCTTTACAAATATTTTTATCATCAACTATTACTTACATATATATATAAGTAAGTATAAAAAAGAGAAAAGTTGATAACAAAAAAGAAATATATATATATCAACTTTTGTCTTACCATCTTTTGTCTCTTTATCAATTTTTGTCAATATTGGTAAAGGGGGGAGTATGGAAAAAAGTTCGGTAAAATGACAAATGTTGATAACGAGGATAAACGGTCATACAACAAACGTTGATCAAAACAAGACTGTTAAAAAAACATAAATTAATAAGAAAAAATAAATAAATATATTGATAAAAATAAATAAACATTACGAGAATGAAAAAATGAGATAAATATAAAAAAATAAAGACAAAGTTGAGAAGTATAAGCAACGGTTAGCATTAGCGAAAAGATAGTGACGATGGCAGAAACAGATACAAGTTGAAAGAATGTTGAAAAAAATTGCGAAGAAAAAACAAAAATTTCAAAAATCCGATCAACAAAATAAAAAAAAAGAATCTGGATTAATTGATGTGGTTGAAAACAATCACGACTGAGCAATAATTTATAAAAGTTGATCCAAGATTGACAAGAGAGTAAAAACTGATGAAATCGAATAAAAGCTTAGAATTAAGTAGCGAAAATCTTACGAAGCAGACGGAAATATTATAAATATTTACAAAAAGATACCAAAATCCAAAAATAAAAAAAAAATCAACCGTTTTTGGGATTTGTCTAAAAACAGATTGGTGAAAAATTCCTAAAAGAAAAGACAGAAAACATCGTGCAATCTGTCAAAGAAGAATACCAACCAAGAAAAAATGATCCTAAAAGATAATCGCATTTTATTACAAAATTATGTATAACTAAACAAAAAAACATGAATAAACAGTTAATCCAAGTATAATAAACAACATCGGAAATAAAAACCTCCGACTGCGGTTGTCCGATCGTACATCAAAAAAAAAAAGAGACGTGCTCTACATTAGGCTTCAAGCTTCCATCCGGAGATCGTCCTTTGTAAAAAGTCGCGATTTGGAGCGTAAATCGCATCTGGGATTTGGCGCTTCGGGATTCGGAACTGCACAAAGAAAAAATGTCAGTAACGTTTCAGAGGCGGAATGTATATACGAGCACTTGTATATATGTATATATATATATATATATATATATATAAAGTAATGAGACGACGGCGGTCGACGTTCGACATGACCCAGTATATAGACTAGACTCAGTCACCGACGCGAAAACCTCCAATGTCCATGCGTCTGTATGTATATGTATATGTTGGTTGTTCACCTACGAGGATCGATACCCTCCGCGAGAGCTACGTGTATATATATATGTGTGTGTGTGTGTGTATAGAGGGTGGCCATCCGACCCCGCCCGTTCTCATCCGATATGGGAACGACCGTTTTCAATGTCGTCATATATATACATCTGCACGTTTGGCATATATACCTCCACCTCCTTAACGATAATTGGTTAGGCATCTACGAGGGCGTCTTGGGCATCTCCTCGCATTTGCCCAGAATGCAAGCGGTATAATCTTCGAGCCGCAGTTTGCGAGCACAATTCAGGGGGCCATTCATCTCTCGGCTTCGACACCTCGAGCTTGGTACGATTAGGGGTGGCTGGGGTATGTGCGTTTACGCCGTGGTTTACGTGATGCCCGATTAACCGCGCCGTTATAGTCGATGCTCGTTTTGGACACAACAATTTTGGGCGAAATGCGGAAGCGGTCGATTAGCGCGTCGATTTCACCACGGCCGTATATCGTCTACTGACGAAGATTTGGGCTGCGAGGTATTTTGGGCAGGGTACTTTGACCGAGGTTATTTTTTCCCTTTTTGGTCGTAAATCAGAATAGTTAATATATATAGATGGAGATTAAGATATTTTGTTAATGTAATAAGTTTTGCAGGAAATTTAAAGGTATGTTATTTGGTTGATAAGAGAGCGAAGCGACGTGCCCAAACAGAATCCAAATTGCAAGAAAAGTAAAAAAAGAAATTTAGTCAAAATTTATAATCTTTTGGGAGAATTTCATTCTTGATAGATGTTCTGGTTTTATTATATGTGTATATAGATAGGGATTTCTAGTGAAATTCGAGCCCAAAATGTGGCTCAAAAAACATAATACTTTTATTGTAACATATGAACGAAGTAGTGACGAAAACGTTAAGAATAATTTACGACATGAACTATTTAAGCGAGAATATAGTTTCCAATGCTGTCGCGTAAAACCCAAAATAATGCCCGAAACATTTACACGTTCCCCCTCTGGAGCGAAAGAGACGTGAGTCTATAGTAAAAAGTTGCCATTGTATGTACATCTCAAAGAATGAAACAAATGAAACAGATAAAACATACGAATGCAATAAAACTGATGAAACAGTCTCGATAATAATACAGATTAAACGTATAAACTAAATAAATCTAAATCCCCGAAACAAACGAAACATATGAAACAGGGAAAACATAGGAAAATAATTCAAAGTTAATGAAACATATGAAAAAACGTAGAAACAAATAAAATATGAAATCAATAAAACTCATGAAGCAACTAAAAGAAAAGATTCAAACGAAATATATATATAGAAATCATTAAATTTGATGAAAGACACGAAAAACCCCAAAACAAATGAAACATATTAAACAACCAAAATTGTTCCCGAATGAAAGAAATAAAACATACGAAACAAAACAAATCTACTAAAACAATTGAAAGATATGAAACGAATAAAAATAAAAACATACGGAACATACGTAAATAATAAAACTGTTGAAACACATGAAAAACCTCGATACAAATGAAACGTATGAAATCAGCAAAACTCGTGAAAGCAATGAAATGAACGAAACAACTGAAACATACGAAATCAATAAAATTGATGAAATATGCGAAAATTCCCGCAACAAATGAAATAAGTAAGTAACGCACTCATGAAACAAATTAAATGAACGAAACGTATGAAATCAATAAAAACAAATGGATGAAACGTACGAAACTAATAAAACTTATGAAATCCACAAAACTTTTAAAACAAATGGCATCAGAAACGAAACAACTTACAAAATCAATGAAACTTATAGAACACATGAAATGTATATGGAACATGTATGAAACACAAGTAAAAACGTAGTAATTTACGGGGTGGGGTCGAATAGATTTGTGTTTTTTTTTAAGATGAACTCGATAATAAACTCTGTTGGAGTCCCATGAAAACTGGCCATATAGCGTGCACCATCCTGTATTTATATATAAACAAAATACCAAACATTCGAATCGTGTACCGCAAAAGAAACCCTGGAAAATAAATTTCATCGAAACTGCTGGAACTGATGTCCGCATTCAATGCACCATTCAGCGAATATCCTAGTAATTATTTCAGCTTAACATTTTTCCGAATCAATGAATATACGATCGTTTTTACTATTCCGTGTATAATAATAATATAAAATATTAATATTAATTAATAATATAATAATAAAAGAATAATAAATAATGCACTATGTTTTCAAAGTAATTGACGGCGATAGAAATACATTTCTATAAAATAATTATACGGATGAAAAAGTAATTAATGTTTCGGGCACGATGAACATATGATATACTTTTTTTATTGGATTATTGGCGAATGAATGGCATTTGCTATTTTGCCTTTATCAGTGCAATGCTGCATCGGCCGCGTGCACAAAGCAGAATTCACGTAGTACACATATGCGACACTGATTACTCTACCGCATATAGTATAACTGGAGGTAAAGTATAATTGCAGGATGGTAATATTCTATTCTATATACTCATTGGACGCTGCTGCGAAACTATATATATTGCTAACTTATCCTTAAACTCATTCAAATTCAATTCAAAAACACGCAGTTATTGTCTATTGTGTTTATTTCGATACTTTTTCGCTGTTTTTTTGGACTTTTGTAATTTTCATAGAATTTTTAAAAAATGTTGAATCAACCATATTACGAATTAGATTATAGAAGTTGATATAAAAAAGGACCTTAATTGGTTAAGAAATTGATGATCTGATAATATGCCGATATAATTTCGAGTGTTATGTCCAAGTCATCTGTTTATGCCTATTCGTTACATGCAAAATATCAATGGCTCTAACATTATTATGTTTGACAGAAACATCCATTTTTCTCCATGCGTATTCGTTGAAATATTGCTTGAATAGTAGCAAGTAAATATTTACTTGTATTAAGAAAATGTTTCCTTTTTTTTAGTAAATCTTACTTAATTCAAGAAAATCTTATCTTAATTCAAGTAAATATTTACTTGAAAATAACAAATTTTTTTTCAGTGTACCCAAAACATGTGTTTGATTACACCACTATTCCGCATTGAAAATTTCTATTGTTGGAGCAACCATACTGCAGTTGACAGAATCGTTGCTATGGTTAAAGCAGTAATTCGTATGGTTGACACAAACCATATTTTTATCGTTGCAACAATCTTCTATGGTCGAAACATTCTTCTATGATTAATGCGATCACTTCTATGGTTGATCATTTGCATGGTTGATACAATCATTTTCATGGTTGAAAAAATCATTTACGTGGTTGACACAATGATTTCTATGGTTGATACAAACATTTCTATGATTGAAAGAATCTTCTATGGTCGAAAAAATCTTCTATGGTCGAAAAAATCTTCTATGGTTGAAAAAATCTTGTATGGTCGAAACATTCTTCTATTTTTGACCCAATAACTTCTATATAGTTGGTACAATCATTTGCACGGTTGATAGAATCATTTACGTGGTTGACACAATCATTTCTATGGTTTAAACAATCATTTCTATGGTTGAAAGAATCTTCTATGGCTGAAAAAAATCTTCTATGGTTGAAAGAACCTTGTACGACTGAAAAATTCTTCTACGGTCGAAATAATCTTCAATTGTTGACGTAATCATTCCAATGGTTGACGCAATCAATTCTATAGTTGACACAATCATTTCTATGGTTGCAACAATCATTTCTATGCTTGACGCAATAATTTGAATGGTTGACGCAATCATTTCTATATGGTTGTCACAATAAGTTCTATGGTTACTCCAAGAATACTTTTTTTTTCGTCCACACTACAATCGCGCCTATAACCGTCAGCAATAAATGGATCATGTTTTTGGTTTTTGTATAGGATGACGGTCTGGTTGATAATTTAGACAAGTACATGGAAAAAGAGTATTATAGGAAAAGAAAGTACGGTCTTATCTAACATAGAAATGATTGCGTCAATCATGAGAATGATTTGAGTCAGCTTTAGTAGTATGGTTAACAGCGATACTTGTTTTTATAGGATTTGTTCGTAGGATTCTAAAATCCGTGACCACGACACGATATATTCTGAAGAAGTGCGCGTAACGGTTTGAGACAAATACTTCTGGCACGCGTATAAACAAAATGGTCCAATGGTTTTCCAGACTTCTCTACCTAATTATTGACGTTAAGTATGATTATTCACGTAACAATCGTATTGTTATGAATTTACTCGTTTAGGACTGTTGTTGATTGATCGTAAAATCCACCGAGTCATTTGTCAAAACTCGAAAAAGACTGTTTGTATATACAGGATTTCAATGCCAAAAAAAATCAAACAAGTTACTCGCTTCAAACATGTGTTTTGAATCGTTAAAAAAAATATTCGTCAAGTATAGTGGCATTTGCGTGAAATCTTCGATTTTTCGTAATTTATTTAATGCGACAATTTGGCGACAATTTGGCGACATTGACCCGACGCTAATTGAGGGTCGCAAACGAGCGGCTCGATCGCCTCATTCGCCGAGTCAATTCGGTGATTCCATTGTCGCGTAATGGCCAATTTGCGCGCGGCTCGGCAGCACCCTTTTATCGAATTTTCATTAGGCCGGACAATGTCCCGTCTACGAGCGCTAATGTATGCATGTTTTCATGATTGCGCGAAAAGCGAAAAAAGTTGGAGAAAAACCGTGAGAATGCGGCGGGACTGTGAAACACCGCGAATAATAACCCAATCATACGCCGCGGAGTAAAAAGAAAGGAAAAATAAAGTAAAAAGAAGGGAGAGAAGGAGAATCGATTTTCAGCGGGCGAATGGGTGCGAATTTTAATTGAAAGTGTCACAGGATTTGTTGGAATTTGCAGTTTTTCTAGTACTATATACCGTGAATTTTATTTTTCTCCATTAAATGACAACGAGCGTGTGTATCGATGGATTCACGTTACATGTGTATGAAAGCTGATTTTGACGTCTGTGATTTTTCGGAGGAACTTTTTTTTTACGTCGGTTTTTATTCAACGCTGTTGTTTTTGGACTCCCTTTATATATTTCACGATTTTTGAGAATTTCCAGACTTTTTTAGTTTTTCTTTTTTTTTTAGTTTTTCGTTTTTCTTTTTTTTTTTTTATAGTTTTTCGTTTTTCTTTTTTTTTTTTTTAGTTTTTCGATTTAGTTTTTCTGTTTATTATTTTAGTTTTTCTGTTTGTTTTAGTTTTTTATTTTAGTTTTTTTATTTTAGTTTTTCTGTTTTTTGTTTTGTCATTTCGTTTTGTTTTAGTTTTTCTGTTTATTCCCTGCAAACACGAAAGGTAACGGTAATGTAACATTTATATAATTGTTACTTGTTATATAAATGTTACATAGTCGTTATACCAGTTACTTTTGTGTTTGCTGGGTTATTTAGTTTTTCTTTCTGTTTTAGATTTTCTTTTATTTTAGTTTTTCTGTTTATTGTCTTAGTTTGTCTGTTTTTTTTTAGCTGTTCTGTTTCTTGTTTTAGTTTGACTGTTTCTTGTTTGACCATTTCGTTTTGTTTTAGTTTTTTTTATTTTTTTTTTTTTTATTTTTTGTCAATTTTGTTATTTTCTTTTTTTTCATTTATTATTTATATCTTTTAAATGTCGAAAATCGAGTGTTCAATAGTTATACTCTGTTTATAAATATAATTTTCAATAATTTCATCATTTTTAACCTATAAAATTCAGAAACTTTCGTATTATCGTAACTTACAATTCTTAAATTTGAACGATTTTTTCTTAACAGTAACAATTTTTCTAAATTTTGGATAATTTTTTTTTATATTTATTATTTTTTTTAAATGTTTGCTAATATTTTCATCGACAATAGTTTATTTCTTAACCAATTAAGGTCCATTTTTCCCCGCGCAAACTTTCATCTTCATTGCTAAACATAACTGACCTCACAATCATTGGAATACTGAAGAAAGGTCACGCTTAAAATACGCGAAATTAAAATGCAAGTAATGAAATCACGATATCTGCAAAATATACCCGTAAACCCTGAATTAAGAAGTTCACCACCCGGTATATATAATGGGAAATGCAGACGAATCGACCTAACCGTCGAGGACGACAGTAGAAATTGCAATTTCGATTTCATAAATTCGCCGAGCTTATCCATAATTTTTCCTGACAGTTTTCTTCGTTTTGGGAAAGGCGAAAGGTGTAATATTTGCGCCGATCCATCTGAAAATAATCATGCATCGCCGTGGCCATGATTTTCAAAAAAAGAAAAGAAAAAATCATAAAGTCGAAATTAACTTTATGACAAACAATAATACCTACATTACGCTAATGTTTAGGAAATGTTCTGTGCACTTTTCCAATATGAAAATAGTGATTTTCGTGCCATGGGCGTAAAGTGTAGTATTTTGCGCCCGCAAGACTTTATTCCTATACTATGACGAAAAAATATTGACACAAATGTATTTAATCGAATGAAAATTATATTTAGTTTCATTGAAATATTTTTAACTTCATTTTTTTTTTTTTGTTAAATTAATCGTGTCTAAATTGTCTTTCGTAGACGATTATTAATCAGAGCGTCTCGAGAACAAATGGCATCTCTTGACGAAACTCAAGAACGAATATATATACGTATATAAAGTTATGTAGGTTAGGTATGTATAAATATATATATATATATATGACACCTTTTTCCCCATTCGGTGCTTCTTCAACCCTCCGGTAGTTATTTACCTTCAGGACGATAAATTCATTTCACAGCTCCCGCTGCCTTTCGCAGTCTACGCGTAGCCATGAAGCCTTTCTTCAGCTTCCGTTTTTGCGGGCTCTATACGTCTACTTTATGTACGCTGTGCGTCGCTCTTTTCGCACCCATTCCTTTACTACACTTTTCATCACGTGCACATGTTGCTTCTTTCAGTTTCCGACCTGTTTATACCTATACGCGCGACGACGCCATTGTCGTTTGCGGCACTTTTGTTCGATGAGCATATCCTAACATCTCTATTATGTTTCTTTTTCCTTTTTGCTTATCTTGTATAGTCGTTTTTATTTTTCTTCTTTCATATATGTATATATACATATGTATGTATGTATGTATATAGTTACGCTGGATATTTTTGCATTGTTACTGTTTGCGTATCACTTTCTGAATTGTTTGGTGTGAAAGAAAATTAAGCTTGAGCGAATACTTGAATGAACTTTTTCAAAAATTTTGAAAATTTTCAAAAAAGTCACGGACGAAATGATGTTTGAGTTAGGTGTTTTAACATTCTTTTGTTCTTTGACAACCTGTTGAAGGATTAACGACAAATGGGAAACAGAAAAAAATAGAGACATGGGACAGCAGAAAAAGATAGAGAAACTACGAAGTAGGCAAAAACGGGTAATTCTTGAAACGTTAATAGAGAAACAAAAAAAAAACACAATTAAAAATAGCGGAATGGAGAAGAAGATGAAAACCAAAATATAGGAAGAGAAATAAAAAATATAAGAAGAGATAATCAGTGAAATGGTAAAGCAGACAAAAATAGAGATAGAAAGGATTAGACAAAAAACCTAAAATAGAAGAGAAATAATGAATAGAAAAATAGAAAAAAATACAAAAATTGAAAAATTGAGAAATAGAGAAATGGAAAAAAATATGAAAACGGAATAATAGAAATAAAAATTGAGAAATGGACAAACAGACGAAGACAGCGTCGAGAGGGATGAAAATCGTCCCTGAAACTGCCCTTGGATCTAAATATACATACATACATAGAAAAAGACAGATAGAAAAATATAAACATATATATATATATATAGCAATAGAGAGATAAAGAAACCCTGCAAACATTGGAAGTAACAGTGACATAACATTTCTATAAATGTTACTTAATTGTTACATTATTGTTACGGAATTGTTACAACAATAATTATCAAAATTGTGCTTGCTGGGAATGGCAAAACAGAAAAGAGTTCAAAAAACAAAGAAATCATGAAACAGAAATGGAGAGAAAAAATAGAAAATACAGAAACAAAAATGAAAACCCCATTTTCTTATATACGTTTTATCGCATATATTTCATTCGGTAATGCAGCCGTTCTTCGGTAATACGATTGCATTTTAAGCGCCCGAGTAGTTAAGTTTTTCGTTCGTGGAGTTTCGGTCGGTTTCGCCGCACGAGCTATGTCGTGTGCCATCTTAATACCCAACGAAAAATTGTCGGTGCACCGTACGAAATACATATTTCATGCACTGTTCGCGTGGAAATGAAAATTCTCGTGTGATTTTCACCCTCGCTACTGGCTGCATTAGATATGGCAGAAGGGAAGGAATACGACGTGTCGTACTTGACGCGACAGATGAAGTTGTAAAAAAAAAAAATCACAAAGTCAAAGTGAGGTTTGAAAAAACAAACAATTCTATATTCGAATTGGAACGAGAATTCAACAACAATACCATTATTGTTTCGGTTGTTTACGTTTGGATACATTTGATCCATACAGTGTCAATCATCAACGCATATGCGCCCCCTTCGCGTATGTATTTAATATTTCCACATGTCGGGATGCATAATTATGCGAGCTCTGGAAGATGAGGAGTTTTGGAGTAATTTCACGCGGGTCGCTCATCGCGGTAACGCAATTTCGTGATGGGGTATAAAGCCGACGAGCGGGGGTAGGGTAACATATGGGATACAGACTTACCAAGAGAGCACACAGGGTGTGGAAGCGATGTTCTCGTTAGTTAGTAAATAGAGATAACTATATATAAGGGAGTTTGAGATAGAGAGACAGGACGGCAAAGGGACTGCGAGACAGAAACGGTGACGTAGAGATGGAGAAACATCGATGCCAGAGACGTAGAAACGGACAGAGGTGGCGGTGAGAAAACAATAAGGAAGTAACGAAGAAGAGAGAAAATGAGATGGATAAAGACAAAGAGATAATGTTTACAAAGGAGGAGAGAATGGAGGAAGAAGAGCAAAGAACGAAGCGCGAAAAACAGAACAGAGGTCATAAAAAATAATAAGTGCATATACGCAGAAACAGATGCAGAGTTGGTAGAGCACGGAGGGAATGAGTCAGAGTAGAGAATTGTAACGACGTAATTGAAACGTAATCGGACAGCAGAGGAATAGAGAAGGAAGGTAGAGGAGAGAGTGAAAATGAAGAGGGTCTTGTAAAGAAGTGAATTTTTTATATTCTTTTAAGATCGAGTAGATCTTTCTATTCGTGAAGAGTAACTGGTTACGTTGTTGTTACATAATTGTTACATAATTGTTACATAATTGTTATATAATTGTCAAAATGGTGTAAGAGAGATGTCTGTATATTTTTTTTATGGGAAATTTCATCTTACATTGCGAGTAATTGTCTCGTACGTCAACGACGCGATCCGTCATAATCGTTTAAAACAAAAAGTTTTTTCTCGTCATCGTTCTTATAATTTTATGCGATATGGGTCGGCGATGCCGGTGCGTATATATATATTGGAAAAGTTTCGCGCAGTTTCGAGAGATTAAGCTGATACCTTCCGACGTCAGGAAATAACGGAAGATAGAAAATCTTGACTTTCGTGTTATTAGAAATTACGAGTCAGGGCATTATTAAAGGATGTCTTAATTTATAAGGAATGCTTGAAAAGCACGTTATACGCACAAACCATTTTAATAATAACGAGAATATTGAATTTTTACATATAATTATTTAACCACATTAATGTCATGAGTTGAAATTTAATAAAATAGATATATTTGTTGTATGTTTCAGGTGAGTTTTCAAAATCCTCTTATAAAGTTCAAAGTGAAAAGAAGGAGCTTCATCGTGGATACGTAACGTATTTTAATTCTTTTTTAAAACCATATTCGTCCAAGATACTTTTTTATATCATAGAAATGATCTTGGCAATCGTAACGACGTTAACACATTGTTGACAATGACAACGATGACGATAGCATTGATAATGATGTTAATAATAATGTCAATGGTGACAATAACAATGACAATGATATTAATGCCAATAATATCAATTACAAAATTATGATGGCAAGGATCGTTATAACGATTACGACCACGTAAAGGTTGAAATGTCATTCTCAATGGAACGAGAACAATTTCGATAACAATGAAAAGAATAAAGATGAAAAAGATGACAATCATAGTGAAACAATAAGAAAGACAAAGAAGTAAACTATGACAAACGACGACAAAGGTGACAAAACATTGGCAAGGATCAAAATAATATGGTTAGCGATGGTCATATTGATAACAATATTGACAACGACAATTACGATAATGACAACAATGACGGGGATAATGGCAATAATGACTACGACACTGACAGTAATGACGAAGATATCGACAATCATGACAACAATGATGACGGCAATGAAAATAATAACGACATTAATGATAACAATTACTAAGATATTAACAATAATGAGAACGACAATGACGTTAATGATAACAATGGCAACTATAATGACGTTAATTACAACGACAATGACGCTAATAACAATAATGGCAATAATGACAACGATAATGACAATAACGACTAAGGCATTGACGATAATGACGACGATGTTGATAAATGTGACAATGACAACGGCAATGACAATAACAATAACGATAATTACATTAATTACAAAAATAACGACAATAATGACAACAATGATGACGGTAATGACAATAATAACGACAATAATGATAACAATGGCAACACTA
>JAPYZR010003210.1:0-30154 GCA_030522945.1 Trichopria nigra
TATATATACAGGGTGTCCCAGAACTGGAGGATATAATTTCAGGAGGCGATTCTTCGTGAAATTTTAAATCAAAAAGTCCTTTACCAAAATTCGATCCGATGCATAGAATTTGAATGGCGAGCAATTGAAGTTTAGAAAAAAAATTACTGTTTTTGCAATAACTCGGCTCATTTTCAACCTCTATTAACGAGTGAGGGCGCATTTTAAAGATTTGTTCATGCCCAACAATTCCCCTTTAAGAGCATTTTATCTGAGATGAATATTTCGCTAGTTATGACCTCATAAAAGGAAAAAATTGCCTTTTTTGACGTTTTTCGCGTCTAACTCATTTCGGTAAATAGCTAGCAAAATATCACGTTATAACAAAGTTGTAGAGCCTGAAAAGACGAAGAATTTGCACCCTCGCACGTTTCGTTTCGATAAAAATTGAGTCCGTGGGGAGACGTTAAATCTCAAAAAATTAGTGAAAAACGCGCTTCATCAATGTCAAATCCGTTTTTCGTCAATTTTTTAAGATTTAACGTCTCCCCATGGACACAATTTTTATCGATACGAAACGTATGAGGGTGCAAATTCTTCGTCTTTTCAGGCTCTACAACTTTGTTAATATGATATTTCTAGCTAGCTATTTACCGGAATCAGTTAGACGCGAAAAACCGCAAAAAAAGGCAATTTTTTCCTTTTATGAGGCCATAACTAGCGAAATATTCATCTCAGATAATATGCTCTTAAAAGGAAATTGTTGGTCTTGAAAAAATCTTTAAAATGCGCCCTCACTCGTTGATATAGGTTGAAAATGAGCCAAGTTATTGCAAAAACAGTAATTGTTTTTTCTAAACTTCAATTGCTCGCCATTCAAATTCTATGCGTCGGATCAAATTTTGGCACAGGACTTTTTTATTTAAAATTTCAAGAAGAATCGCCTCCTGAAATTATATCCTCCAGTTCTGGGACACCCTGTATATATTACATTATTAAATTTGAAGACGGCCACAATTTCTGCCCTTAAATTTATTATTTGTTATTAATTTATTATTCAATGACAGTATTGTTTGTTTGTTTATTCTATTTATAAGTATCAACTATCGGTAACTGTTTACTTCAATAAGGAGATAGGTTCGCTCTTCGGGACCCGGTCTGCTCTTGTTGAATAAAGTACGTATTCTTTTAATATTTTAGCATACAATATTTTAATACTTTCTTCCTGTTGTCAGCCTTGGTTGTTAAAAATGTATAACTCTATACTCGCGTGTTTTAAATATACGTTCAACGTAATAATACATTTAAATTTTCTTGATCCTTGTTTAAATAGATAATAAGTTAATTTATTGTAACAGATCCTCGAAATGAAGAAAAATGTACAATACAAAAATTTCAAAGTTTCGGACTTTGGTGGGCCTTTATCGGGACAAATGCAATCTTTTCCATTACATAATTTGTAAAGACGAAGGAACGAATTTTCGACATTCTAAAAATCACATGTTAAGTAACAGAAAAATCTGAAGAAATCCTTATCAATTTCTCGGCATTATTATAAGTTATCAATCAACATAAATTAATAATAATCGTATAATGTAAAATGAACAAAACTTATAACGATTCATTTTTATAGACTATTATAGCGCAATCATTAAATTGAAAATGAAGTATGAATTTTTGAAAATATCGTGGGGTGTGTGCCTTCATATATAAAGTGCAGATTTCACATATTGCGTTTGCCGCTGCACAATCGGGTGGATGAAAAATATTCGTTACAATCATCGATATGAAGGTAAAACCGCAGATTTTAAACAATTTTGATATTCTTAGTGAAATAGAATAGAATAAAATAAACAAATCCTACGTATTTTTCTTCTAATTTATTATAAATTTAAGGTCTAAAAGTCAGTAAGAAATCCATTATATCGAAACTCAATCACATAAAAAAAAAATGTCATTCAACTAAGTGCTTAACTATTATCGCCATAATTATCCACGTCATGTTTACCCAGGCTTAACTTAATTAGAAAACTAATCATCTAATATTTAGTATATAAAATTCTAATAAGTTATTTCAATTCGTGTATAATTATATTCGTCCAATGACACTTTAATTGCAGCATAACCAATTGCGTTCATCCATTAAAAGCAAATATTTCTTTGTAACTGTAGCAAGCATACATCTTATTGAAATAAACGTTACAAAATATAATAAAATGGTTAAAACTATTAAAATTCGTTTACTAATCTACTAATGCAAACGAATCGGTGAAAAGTGAATGATAAGCATCGTGTAATCTGTCATTCATACCTGGTATAGTAAAAATAATGTTGAAGCTAATGAGCTCCTTCATACTGATCCCTTGCGACCTACTAACATACCAGTATGAGAAATAAAACTCTCATTATACCCCAAGTGTTAACGTACTGATATAAATGGAAGTTCACGCATCAGCGCCACCGATACTACTCGCAAAAACGATCCGCACATACCGTACACATCATATATGACAAATGAATCATCATTAATTAATCAGCCATTTATATAAAAATACACTGGTTTTATCTATTCGTGTGTCCATTGCTGATGATGGTAAAGGGTTCGCAAAACGGTCGATCGACGAGAGTAAAATTTAAAATTTAAAATGCCTAGGCATAATAATAATCGTTCGAATACAACGTGTATTTTCTTTTTTTGACTGAATGTCATATCTATAGCTTTTAAATCGGACATATATCGGGGACACTGAGTCACCCGATATATGTACATAAGTATTTCAATGGATTAGTAATGACTGGCATGATTTACTTCGAGACATTTGGTCATTCTTGTGACCATTCATCAATCTACCCTACACTGCGTGCTCAACTAATTCATCACAAGAATGAAATTTTAAGAAGCAGCTAATAATATTGGCTGACCAATATAGTCTTCGGAATCCATACGTGGATTGGAAAAAGATATTGCGATACATTGACATCAAACTAAATATAAGCAACAACAAAGGTATTCCAAAAACTAATGATGATAATGATTGCAACAACATGTTACAACCGGATAAAGAAACACATACATCATTACGCTTATCATCTAATCAGAAATAAAAATATTGTTTCCCTTGCCGGTCTAAAACATAAGTCTAAACGACCAATTTCTTGTTTATCCTCAGAATGTCTCGTAATTCAACTTTTGAATTAATTAAAAATGATAATTCTCGAAAACAAATGTAAAAAGCTGAATATTAAACAAACAAAAAAAAATGAAGAAAGGAATTCCTGTGTGAAAGAAAACAAACAATATTGAGAAAAGAAAAAAGTGAAAAGAGATCAGTGTATACCGAGTCGCGCACAGTGCGAACAATATGTATAACTGGGAAGATCGGAATTATATGGCATACGAGGGCACTTTTCAACGCAGACGGCCGAAAATAAAAAAAAGAGCTCGATTCAAGCCCGTAGGCCGAAAATATATCCGTCCGTCCCTGGTACATATTCCTCGAGCCACGCTCTGCACGAAATTCTTCCTCCTCTCCTGTGGCTCACTACCACCAGTAGAGGTCGCTGTATTGGTGCTTTGCCTGTGTTTGAGAGCCGTAACGATTGAAAGAGGCCTGGGCTGCTCGTCGAGTGTGAGTCCCGTTAAGGAGCATGCGCCATCCTCGAAGCCCCCCCCCCCCCCCCCCCCCCCCCCCCCCCCCCGGCCCTCCCCCCCCCCCCGCGCCCCCCCCCCCCCGATGCCTCTGGGATTTGTCCGTAACCGACCAATCATCGGCATCCCCCCTCGAAACGTGGGTCAGGGGTGGATAGCCGCCGCGGGTCTGCGGAGGCTCCAAGAAGAGGACGAAGAGGGGCGAAGCCTACCAGGCGCCGCTTACAGGGGCGAGGCGACAACGAGGGCGTCCGTTACTGAGTAGGAACAGGCCGTGCAAACAGCAGACAACGTACAGTACGGACCGTCGATGATCTCAAAGCCCAGTACAGCAAAGATAGGCAACGTAACGCCATTTTTGGAAAGTTTTCGTCCTCAGCTCAGTGTCATCTTCGCAACTGTAGTGCCAACTGTGTATATCTCTTGTGTTTTGTGATTGTGCATTGGTTCAGCCTATTGTTTACCCTATTAGATTACACACTCGTGATCAAGATAAAGTTTTAGCGTACAGTGGTCTCAAAGCGTGTCCAATCGCGCAGGCGCAATGTAAGTATATTGACGTTGCCGTATCTTCTCATAAGGTTTCGAAAACGTTTCTGTCGAAACGTAACCAAAAAAGTGATGAAAAACCAATATTTCTGCCTAATATAAGATTCAGCCGCTGAGGCAGAACCTCCCTCGGCCGTTCACTCTGCTCTCGGCTATGTTCGGCCGTTTTCGGCTTTAGGCGCAAAATGTCGCCGTGCAAAGGGACGCAGCCCTCGTCGATTGTCTCGCTGTAGACCCTCGCTCGATAGACATATATTGCGATGGCGAAAGCCGCGTGCTTGTTGCGACGATATTCTATACGCCAGCGTCATGGCGAAACCGCGTTGTCAGTCGTCCCCTTTTTCTGCGGCCGCTTTTCTTCCCTCTCTCTCTCTCCCGCTATCGCAATCTCGCTCGCTCGCTCTCTCACTCGCTCCCTATCCCTGCATATCTTTGTCTTGCTCGTTCGCTCACTCTCTATCCCTGCATACCTTTGTCTCGCTCGTTCGCCAACTCGCCGACTACGTCTGTCTCTAGGCCTGCGCTTCTCCCCACCACGCGTCTACATTATTTTCTGTTGTATCACCATCTTCGTTGGCTCGGCACCGTTAGCCGTCTCTTTCTTCCTTTCTCCAGGCCTCGTTCAGACGGTTCAGACTGCCCCTACCTCTCGGCTTCTTATTTCTTAGTCTACTGTTTTTACTCTTCTATCTCACCCGTACTTTTTAGATATTTATGTTCCTCTCTTCTCCGGCACTAATGCCAAAGTATTGGGTACGACTGGCTCTAACGTTTGCTTTAAAATTTTTAATACTTCGGTGCGCATGCTTCTCTTTTTAACTGCCACGGCATAATTACTGTCGTAACCACTCCTCCTCCCCACCCGCTCCCCTTTCTTCCATAGCGTTCAGAATTTTATCATCTATGCTATATATATATATATATACACACAGAAATCTGAATACATACATGTATATACACATGTATACATGTATACGCGAGGTCGAAATCCAAGTTCTTCCGCTCTTTCTCATCCACGCTACTTCCAATTCTACCTATATCTATATTCGACTATCCCTCTTTAAAATTTAAATCGTATCTTATCTGTCCCTGCGCCTCTCGTTCTTGCGTTAAGTAACGTACAACTGTCACAGGCGGTCTTTTTTTTAATCTCTCCCACCGCGTCCATAGTTTTATCTGCTGTGCATACATTTGATTCTTATCGCCGGTAAATAACATTTCTTCACTTCAATGCCTCTCCTCTCGATCACGATTCAACACCAAAGTCCTTTCTTCAGGGATCGTCGCTCACTTCAGTCCTGGAAAGTGTTGAAAATGTTATTATTCGGAAACTGTCTTATTTAAAATGAATTCATTATTATTGCCATTGTTATTATCATCATGGTGCGAACTACTGTACAAACTACCTGAACGTTTAAAGAGCAGTGTTCCCGATCCCGTGATGTCAGAATCAAACTTCCCCTAGGCACCTTGCATTAAAATACAGATAAGAACTTGTAGTTGTGTAGACTTCTTGCATATTGCCAGTGTGATCTTTGATGATGAACTTTACATTTTTAAAAGGTTTTTTAATGTTTACAAGCATCCATGGATTAATATCATACATGACCAGTTCCTACGAGACTACTTCTCTGAAGTGGCAGATTTGCAGTATTACCCTCCTCTTTTGATCCTAACTTTGTGACATTATGGGAGAAGGAAACTTTGCATTTATTACTGAAAAATATCCCTTTTATAATAACAGGTTCATAAACGGCTATACTTGTTCTAATTGAATGTCTATAGTTTGTTTTTATGTCATATCTCATTCGTCACTATAGTGCTTTTGAGTCTATACTTTACAGAACTTCTATCCTGCTTCACGGAAGCTTTTTACATCTTTCCAGCACAATCCTCGCCTGATTTTCGAATCACTCCCGGACTCGATTTACTTTGTCGCGTTATTGTTTTATCCCTCATTCATTTTCAAATCAATTTTGGCCCCCTCATACTCTTCCCTCACGATCTTTCATTTATCACTATACCTATTTAGAAATGCGCCTCCTTAAAATTTAAAGCTGCTGCTGCTGCTAGCACCCTCTCTATTTGTCAGCCTTTTTCCGTAATTTGAATTCCTTTCTCTAATCTCTCTCGTTGCCCCCTTCTTCGCTTTCGTTATTTTGTCTTCTCTCTTCCTGTTCCCCTACTTGTCCGCTCATCTCCCCTCTCTCTTTTCAATCCCCATCTTGCGTACATTTTTTCCCTTTCAACGAATCCTGTCCCCATCTTGTATTTCTTCCTTCTTTCCCCTCCATCCTGTTCTCTTCCTCGTATTATTTTCTCTCTCCCATCTGGGTGGCTTTCAATCCATCCGCTAGGCACATACATCCTCGACGTCGACTTTGCTTCTCTTTTTCTTTCACTGTCGGTCTCTCTCTCTCTCTCTCGCTCCCTCTTCTCTCCCTTCAGCCTGCCAGTGATTCCTTTGAACCGGTCTCCGCCGGTCTCTGTCTGTTAGCCTCTCTCTCGCTCGCTGCGTGTGACTCTCCATCATTCATTCTCTCTCTCTCTCTCTCTCTCTCTCTTTCTGCCGAGCGTCCCCCTGCTGCGCGGCGTCCCACGAGGGGCTTCACCGCCGCCACTTGGTACCTCGCCGCTCCCTTCGGCTACCCTTCGACGCGGGAATCCCCGGCCCCTTGCGTCTCCGCCGCCGCCCCGGCAGCACGCTAATTATGGTGGCTCTCCTCTACGCGGCATTTGCCGAGGGACGACATTTTGTTTTGTGTATTTCCAAGATGGATCGCGCCTCGTTTCTTCCCCACGTATTCGCGCCGGGGTTCATGGGGGAAGAGAGCGAGAAAGAAAGATAAAGATAGATGGCCGAACGAGTCACGTAAAAAAGAACCGAGAGGGAGGCATCGTGAATGCGCGAGAGAGATGGAGAATGCGAGCGAGCTACATGGTGCGCGACGTGACGGGGCTTTGTGCTCTATTCGGATATAGTGGACGCGGTAGGTAGGTAGGGCCGAGGAAGGTTGAACGAAAACTTATCGCTATTTTTTCCCGTTCTCAGTTAGTTTTTGGCAGACGATTATACAGGGGAAAGGGGGCGCTTTTCATGAAATACTTTTTGACATTTCAGGATTATACCGTTCACTACTTTTTTTTTTTACCGCGCTGCAGCTGAACATACTTATTGCCCGGTGACATTTTTTTCTTTGAAAATGGTTTGGGTGGTTTGAATGCTTTCACAGTATTTGCCGGTTTCCGCCGTGCGCCGATTGTCGCCCTCTACCTGAGCATTGTACGTTTTAGTTTTTTTCTCACTCTTCGTAATTGTTCTTCGCGTTCGCATGCATACGTTTACGAGGAATCGAATTAAAAATGCTTAACTGAAAGACTTTTTATTAAATGTACTTTCGTAGCAGTAATGCGGGAAAGTGGAGCGATGAGTTGAACTATAAAAAGATTTCAATCATTGTTCAATCTGTTCTATCGCGGTCGTCATTGCTCTCCAAAAGGGCTGCATATAATTAAAACAAAGACCTTAACTGCTGCACTGCAGCATGTGTTAGCATATGGAACTGTGGTACATGTTGGCAGCCCTGCCAGTCCAGGAAATTGAATATTATTTTTTTTTATTGTATCGAATGGCAAGATGGTCAATATTACCCTGCATTGGGATAACGACCTTTTCGACCAAGTTCTGAAATGTCTATTTTCTCTTTCCTAGTGGGCAATTTTCCCTCAATATATCATGTCACTTGACAGGTCAACCTTGACAACTTCGGAATAGTCCGTTCAAATTGAAGGGGGGGGGGGGGGGGGCTTTCTAGATAATTTCCTATCAGGATGATTTTGCATGAATTGAATTTTGCATTGTTAAAAATTACTCGCTTCTAATTTTTTTGTTACTGTTAGAATTGATTCAATGTCTCTCGTATAGAAAATTTCTACAATCGTTAAGTATTGTATTAAGTATTCTGTATTTTTTCCAATATTCAGGTGGAGAAACTTCAGCTTATGACCATACGTTTAAATGTATATGAAAATGGACAGTTTATTTATTATGTTGATTCTGCTCGAGCATATATTAAAGTATGTTAAAAACATACACAGGAAAACTATGCAATTTAACAAAAATAAATCTCCATAAATGTAGGAACCCTAACACGATTATCGAAGCAGGCACCCTAGTAAATGGACAGGGCAAAAAATTATAAACTATAAAGCAGCTACTGGAGGATCCCATCGTTATTTCTTTTAAAGTACAAGTTTGTAAATAATTTTCGTACATTGGAAAATTCCTGACATATTATAGAGAACTGCGTTTCATAGTGGCAAAGTATACTTTAGAGATTTTGGAATGTTTGTTTATCTTCCGGCTATGAGCTGACCCGGCTATAACTTGACGACTATAACCTGATGTCTATGACCTGAACGTATGACAATCAACCTACACTTTCCAGGAAAATAACGGACAATTTTCAAAGAACCAAAAAGCTTTTCTCAAAACAGTTTATGATGCATCGTGCGTAAAGTGCATTTTTTATGCATATCTGTCGATTTTTAAATGCACTTTGCGCACACTTGTAACATAATAGTATACATTATGTAATGTGTACTTTTTTTTTCATAAGCAGCGATTGGTCCGAAAGAGACACCGGCGAAGCCCATGGCGAGTATTGGCCAATCGCTGGAAGAAAAAAAAGGGTTACGCACGCGCCGCATACGACATTTTTTGCAGGAAGCGGGAGAGCAGTGAATGCGCGAAGTTGAATTTTGAATGCATGAAGAGTTAAGCTTCACGCACAGAATAAAAAAGTGCACTTTACGCACTGAAAATTCGACTTCATGCATTCACTTTTCTCCCGCTTCGTGCAAAAAATATCGTATGCGGCGCGTGCGTATCCGTTTTTCCTTCCAGCTATTGGCCAATACTCTTTCGCACTTGTACAGAAAACTACTATTGACTTGTGACTTTGTATCACAATAATTATGAAAATAACAGAAATGAAATAATAACATTTAATCTTGAAAAAAAAAAAATAATAATTTCATTGTAAGAGTCATACAGAGTTATCTAACGAATAGAAGGCAGGTTGTAAGATATAAAAACTATCAATCAAGAGTAACATCAGTCTCGTCGGGGGTTCCTCAGTTTTCTCACCTCGGGCCACTTTTGTTTAATATTAATTTTTATTAACGAATATATCTGAATGTATTATCCTATTTGCTGATGATCTTAAACTATGTAGCACTGTCATTAAATTAAATGCACTAGAGTGGACTGGAGAATAAAAAAGAAACGATAAAAACGTCAAAACTTCACCCAGAAAAGTCGGTTCCAAAATAGCGCATAAAATGCTAAGAAAATGTCAAAATTTGCTGTTTGATGGGCAAAGCGCCTCGGAACTAAATTTTACATACACGTAGAAAAAGGTATTATTTAAAACCGCACAATGGCTTATGAATAACAAATTGATATTTCAAATAGTAAGTTTGATATATTTTAGAATATATCTCCTCTTTTCTGCGCGTTGGATTAAACCGGATTCGGAGTTATTCGCGATTAAGAACATAAATCTATTTTATCCTTTTTAATTCGTCCTGTGTGAGTGAAATTTGATTTTTAATCGATAACAATAATTTTTTTAAATAATAATAATGAATATATTATATATTTCAATGAATTACCCGTCACGAGTTATTTTTTGACGTATTTTATCCGACTTTACGTTACATTTGCGTATTCTTGTATAACGTGGGCAAATAACTCACTGATGGTCCAGCCTTTGTCGGACCATGCCATAATTCTGTATTTACACAGTGTCAAAAAATGGTATGGTATACACAAACGAAAAACTAACGGCGTGCGATCTGGCAACGCTGGATAAGTGCAAACATGTGTACATAAACAAGAATTTACTCACCTTTCTGACCACATGTTGTATCTTTTGTTTATCATATAAATACATTGCTTCAAATACAAATTTGAAAAAATTGCAAAGACTTCTTTTAATGCCGCATTTTTACAAATGAACTACAGATTTCGTGAATTTCGGATTTTTCATCATTTAATGTTAATTTCTGCCAATTATTCGCTGACATTCTGACTCAATGTGGATTTAAAGGTATATTGTATTGTTATACGTTTAGCACTGGCCAGTGAGAGGTCGATCTGTGCTTTCCTCGGTTGCCAAGCACTTAGCCAGTTCCCAAACTATTTCATCGAAATAAAACTTTCGAAATAATATTTCGTCACTATTCCTGAACCATTAAAGAAGTAAGTTAGCTAATCCCTGGCTAATCCGTGGTTAAAAATATACGATAAAACATGACGGAAAAACGAACGTTTTCCGTTGTTTCGATCGTTTTTTTCCTTCGAATTATGGGAAACAACATATAAAAGCCATTTTCTATCGTTTCATAGATATATTTCATTCCGATATAGTCTATTTTAAAGATGGTCAATTTTTAATTACAATGTTGATGCTTTTCCATGTTATATTCTGATTCGTACAGAGAGAATTACATAATGATGACTCATAAAATATGTATTAATATTATCTGTTCTTTATAAACATATATTTAAAGTTTCGTATTTCGATAAAAATTTACACCTTTTATCAATTTTTGTTTTGTTTGATATTTTATACATGTTGATATTAAATGTTGACGTTTCATAAAAATTTTATAAACGTTTAAAAAACTTAAAAGACTTAAGAAATATTAACAACTATTAAGGCAACGACGCTTAAATCGAAAGTAGAAAAATCGTGATGATAAACATCGAAATTAAAAAAATATCAGTTAATCTAAAAATATCGCTTTTCAAAGTCCCCTAATAAATTTGGAATACTTTTTACAATATTAACCCTCAGAGGGCCGGAATACGCTTCAAGGGGTCATAACGTTAAAACGATTTTTGAACTTTTTTTTATCTTGTAAATTAAAACAAAACATCTTCAGTCGGAATTTTTTGTTTTAATCTTGTATCCGCCATGTTGAATTTAGGAATCATTAAAAACAAATTCGCGATAAGCAACCCCAAAACTCCGTATACGAATTTGGTATAAATCTGTTTATTTTCGAAAAATAGATCCGCCATTTTGAATTTTGCAAATCTTACCTAAGATTCGTAATAAGCAACCTAAAAGACTCTGAGTAACATACATATAAGTTATGAAATTTTTTTTTGTCAGATTCAATATTATACCGTACCGAATAGCATATACGCCTTGAGGCGTCCGCTGTGAACTTTGAAGGGACTCGTTGAACGTTTATATACCGATAATATATACGTACCTTTAAAAAATGTCGATTTTAAAGGAAAAATGCCAACTCTCTAAGAGTTAATGTTAATATCTGTCGCGACGTTGCCTCGAGAAGTTTTATACGAAAAGCTTGCGGAGAAATTTGTCCAAAACGTTGGTAAACTTGCAAGTCATGAAATTACTTTCAAAATATTCTGCCATCTCTTAACAGTTGTCGAAAAACTCAAATATCGAAAATACAGATAGACGTAAATTATACAGTATTTATATTGTGCTTTATTATATACTATACTTTATTTATATTCGGAGGCAATTTTCATCTTTTTTTTTCGACGTTCTATAACAAAGCAGTTTTACCATCGGCATCTTAATTGTCACAATCACTCCTTCGTGACTGCATTCACAAACTCAAATTCATCTCTTCGTATTTTTGAATGACATCAGCCTGCCATTTTGTTTTCTTACGAAAAAAAAAGAAAACAAAACCATGATCTCTTTAGGAATTCGGCCGAAAGGAATATTTTTCATGCCTGTCCGCACCCTTATCTTCGAAAGAATCATGATCTTCATCTTTCAAGTAATATTTAGTCATCTCTCGAATTTAAGTCTTATCCATTTGGGTCTTATACCTTACGTACGATTTTATCTTAACCTGATATTTTTAAAATACTACTGCGAATTCTGGCCGTTTAGCCTTTGGTATAGTCCTCGCCTTCGAGGACATTTAACTTTTCTTCAAACAAAGTATTTGCCTTAAGTTTTGCACAGATAAACTGTACTTTTTATTAATTGCTGCACAAATAAATCCTTTTTTCGTTTTGTCAGTCGTGGATAGAAAAATATTGCGTCTGGAATTAAAATATCAAAATACATATTGTATTCAGTACGTAACCTCCACACATTAGACGAATCCAATTAAAAACATATTTGTATATAAGTGAATGGGAAATTAATGGGATTTAAGTGGAAAAATCGAAACAATAACTAATGTGAATCACTTAATTAATGGCACTTAACATAATCGGGAATATTACGAAATATGAAGAAGGCAATGAAATCAATAGATTCTTGAGCTTCCAGAATAACAAATATTCTTGTAATAAGCCGACCAATGTATATTTCATTTGTTGCGGACCACGTTCCTGGGCTTAAGGTATAGTTCTTCACGGAATTGAATTACTGCATACGGACACAAAAAAATATACACGAGGATCTGTGGATCTCGAAATATATATGCTAGAATTTTTTTTCCCTGATTGCTGAAGAACTCATTTTCAAGAAAAAATTCTTTAAAGTTGGCACACGGGATACATAGGGTGTCGTACAATTGCGCGCACTATTATTTAGACATTAGTACACAGAAAAACTGCAATCGGTATTGAGAAAGTAATAGGATGAAATTAAAGATTCGTACTTTTTAAAAGTAAATTACAGGTAGCCAAACAAATTTTCGATATATTTATACAGTAGAAAGTGCGAAAACATACAACTCGATAACCTCTTTGTTTCAATGTGGATATACTACGTGGTTCATGCAAATATCATCAAAGAAGACCTTAAAATTTATAAAAATGTATTTAAGGTGGTTCCATCGAGCAAGACGTTGATTCACGGTATGCTTGAAACTTGGCATGTAGATCATTGAAGGCATCATAAATATCATACTAAAATTTTAGATCGATTCACGGTTCGCGAGAAATTAATGCTTCAAATTTGAGAATTTACTCGTGTTATATATCTATACATATGGAAATGAGTGAATTTCGAAGATGTTTTCATTAATATTTAAGAAACGGGATTCAAAGATGTTCTTGAAAAAATATTATGTTATGTAGCATATAAAAATAACAATTTTCAGAAAAATTGAACGTGATTGACCATTTTATTATTAAAATATAAGGTGGCAACGTCGCAATCGGAGAACTACTCTGGTAATCTGCGGGGCGAGCACGAGTACCGACCTACCGAATCTTGGAGGTTATGGCAGTATGTATATAAATTGTACTTCAAGATGCGAATATGCCACATTTTCTGTGCTCGAAACGTATTCATAATCGATCTCTTTCCCGCGAAGTTCCTTTCTTTGTCTTACCGAGGGAACCACCTTAAAAAACGCCACGTATGTACAATTCGATTGAGAATTTCGCAATTTTTATTCTGGAACATTCAGTTGACTAGGGAGTCCGTGAAGAACTATCTTAATAATAAAGAGAAATACGAAAAGGAACAACAATATACGAAACACGTTGCCGCGTTTCCTACGTTTGTACAATATGAATAGGACACAGTCTGCAGCCCCGACCCAAACAGCACAGAAGCTTTAGTACGGTTAAAATAAGATTGATGATAAGGATAAGGTTGCTGTAACCTTGCCGGTAACGGTCCGGTCCTTCTTTTAGGGATATGATCGCAGAATAGCCGTGGAATTCAAATTGGAAAACGTTGCAAAATTTTTAAATTTCCCTATAACATCACACTGAATTGCTGATTCTGATGTGTATTATATATTGAGAATCGGACGCCGTCGCGTACATCCGACAACTATTTGTCATCATCGTGTATCTGGGTGATTTTGTACAGTCTATATCATCATCGGAGTTCTGGTTGGACTCCCCATGACGACTTCAGTCTCCTCATGTACGTAGCCTAGTGCTTTCTGCAGTCATTTCTCTTTCTCTCTCTCTCTCTCTTTTTCCTCTAGTTGAAATATCCTGATGAAAAAAATAAGAAATTTCATACGTTATTATTGGCCGAAATTCCAAGTCTATTGCGCAACCCCAAACTTGCGATACCTTCTTTATTATACCACGAGTATATGCAGTTATAAATTTACAACATTTTTACGTATTTTCCAAATTCTCCAACGACATTTCTCACTCCCACTAGAGAAATACGTGGAAGATTTTTGTCATCCCCCCCGTGCCTCGGTCACCCTGCGTTCTATTTTCCACGCACACGGTGGCTCGTATACTTATTATTTGAGAGCTTCCCGTGCAATTTTCTCGGCCGAGGCCCCAACCTTTACCCACTTTCGATGCGCTCTGTAGGACGCGAAAGTCGTTCTCAACCGGTACGGAGGTAGGTTTTGCTTTCGTTCACGGTATTATGCAATCACGGTCGGTCGTGCCGCCTTTCTCCAGTGCGAAAAATCGCACAAATCCATATGTCTGGTCTGGCACTACGTCTATCCCTTTCACGGAAAAGCCGGCATTTTCGTGGAAATTTGACCAGGAAGAGCAGGAGGAAGCCAGCCGTGGATTGAGAGCCACTGCGACCTAGCCGCTGCACCGGCACATCAATTTTTCCCGGCAGTTTCTCCCCATTTTTCCTCTCTCTCTCTCTCTCTCTCTCTTCCTCTCTCTCTTTCTCCCGTCCATCACTCTCTCGACTGGATTCGGGATCCCTCTTCTTTATCCACGCCCTCTCTTTTTTCAAAGTCTCGACATTCCCCAAAAGCGGAAGATTTTCCTCGATCCCGTTGTCACCTCGCAAGTTCGACGGCCGATATTTTCTTCCTCCCACGAAGCGTGTGTATATATACAATTCGCATCGTAGCAAGGACAAGACGCATCGCCGATGGCATTAACGGTTCGGCGGTTCTCAACCTTTAACCTTCCAGTGTCGCAAGTCATCCGTTTGCTTGGCAACGACGCGAAAGCGTTTGCGAAATTTTTATTCGAGTAGGGGGAGAAAAAGTTGTACGTTGTCGAACAACTGAATTTCTACTTTGTTGCGTATAAAAGACACAAATTGATGAAAGTATATTAGAATACAAAAAAAAAATAAAAATAAAAAAAAATAAAAATAAAAATAAAAAACTGATAAGAAATAAAGTGTAAAAGTGTAAAGATAGAATCGTCGAATTTGTACTATCGTAGTACATACATTGGTAGAAATATTTATGCAATTGTATGGAAGAAGCTACTGATCAGTAGCGTCATATCGAAGCCGTTGCCAAGCGTGGTAGGTGCCACTCTACACATGTAGAATTGCCTTTCTACACCAGCACCTTTTCGTATGGTTGAATAAGTCCCCTGGATTAAAGAAAAATCATGTATGAGGGGGGGGGGGGGGGGGGGGGCGTGGCGAAATGGATAACCCATTTCCCCCCCCCCCAGGAAAGGGGAAGGGGTGGAGGGTTTTGGGTGGGGGGTTTATGGGATGTTTCGATATCACTTGCAATCTTATTTCTTGTTCTTCAATTTTTTTTCGTTTACTGTGACTTGCTTGGCACTATATACGGGATGATAACGGAAAGAGGGTCCTTGAAAATTTTTTCATTTTAGATAAGATATTTTGAAAGTAAATAATGATTAATATTTCTTTTAGAGATTCTTTTTCTTTTTCTTTTCAAATTTCTGAGAAATTTCAAATTATTCTTTTAAGTTTCTACTAACCATCTACTGCTCTGTCTTCTTTGGGAGGTTACAAATTACAATCTTCTCTTTTTATTTAATTGGCACAAAAATCAATAATCGTTTATTGACAAATAATGTAAAATCGCACCTTTACTTATGGAGAATCCTATACGTACTGCTAAGCGTGTATAAATTGTCCCTTGTTTAACGGACTGTCGTATTTGTGTTTTCTTCTGCTATGTTTTTTTTTTTTTTTTTTTATGTTTTCTTCTATCTGTTACAATCTGTATTATGGTATTTCTTTAACGTGCAATTGATTTCTTGCAAAGTGGGAGTCAAAGGCTGAAAAAACAAACGAAAGAAGTTTTTTAATACAATATTCATTTCTCAAGCAAGTCAGCATGAAGTAACAATTTAACTTAAAAGTCGATTTGTTGATTGATATAATAAGAAAAATATAATTGCATATTTTTCTAAGAAAATTATTGTAATAGAATAGAAGTAAATAGTGTCATTGCACTAATTTTTTCGAGTAACTTAAATGTGGCATTAATGAAAGCAACGACTAATATATGAATAATTACATAATGATAACATGTTTACATTACATTTCGCTCATTTCTATACTCAGATTATTCATTTTCTCATATTTACAAAAAAAGATTTTTTTTTTTTTTTTTTTGTACTAAGAATCATAATATTTAGCTACGATTACCAAAATTGTTGTCATCATACAGAGTAGTATTCGATGAACCTCAATATTGAAACATGTTTATTAAATTCAATTGATCTTTATTTTAAAATTTACTTACTTTACTTTACTTTAATTATATGTTGCTTCATTTTTTAATTTCAATTTTTTTTTAATTTTATAGTAAAATTTTATTTGATTTAGTTCTTGTGAATAAAGACTTATATTGAATATCTCTATTTCTAAAAATTTACCAAAAACTAAACTCCTTACGCGTGCATGAAGTTTTGGACTCTCCATTTTGACAATTATAATGGATTTCAATTTATCAGTTTTTTATCAGAATTTATCGCTATTTAGTAATTATACTATATGTAGAAATTGTAAAAGTCACAAAAATTTCCAGCCCCTTGAGTTTCCAAAATTGAATGTGATTATTTACATAAAGAAAGCTGGGACAAATTTTGTATGATAGTAGCACCAGCGAATTGCAATTGATGCATTACTTTTCCATATGTCCAGAAAACAAGAACGGATTAGAATGAATTAAAAAAAGGCAGGCTCAAATTCGTTTTCATTCTCAGAATGAATTAAGATAAATTATTCCCTTTTCGTTCTAATCTGATTTAATACATTCTGAATATTATTACATTGACCTGAAATTAGGGGAGCAGGAATAACATAATTTTAGTTGAAACATAAAATGATTTAATTCATCGTTCTGAAAAATGATTATTATTTATTTACATACCGTAATCTTATAAAATTTCTGTCCATGTAGTTTGAAAAAATTTATAATGCAATGAAAAGGGTTAAATAGATTTTGTTTCTATATTTATGTACTTTTAGCTATTCTTTTATTTTTCACATGTACCCACAGTGTGATTTTTTTGACATCTGGTATCTTATTATATTGTTGGAAGATAAATAATAACAATCGACATTATTGTAAACAAAATTTAAGTTTGACCTTTTTTTAAAACAAAAATTAACAAACATACAAATTTATCGCAAGTTTTCTTACCTTACATGGAAACTTCAGACTCACTATCCTGGACATAATATGAGCTGTGTGTAAGAGTTTACAATTTTAATATTTAGATTATATCGATAATGTGTTGTAAATTGGTCGTACCCGTTTAAATATAATTTAACTAGAAATACGATAAATGATACAAAATTTCATTTAATATAAATCAAATTTATTGAACTTTAATTCAATACCCAGTAAACGAAGAAGTATTGAGATTTCAAAAATAGAATTGAGAACAATGGGAAGCATTCAAAAGTATTCATTTATTTTTGACAGTGAATACTTTTCAATACTTCCCCATTGTTCTTAGTTCTATTTTTGAAATCTCAATATTTTCTCGTTTACTGGGTAATGACCAATTTTATTTAAACACTTTCACTTAATTACTAAGTGAGATTAATATTTTGTTTAATATTTTGTGTCTCATTCATTGTTCCACATTAGTATTAAAAAAATAGCAAAATCTATTTGAATCTTATTGCTTGATATGATTAAATATCAAAATATATCATAATAATTGTCAGAAATTATTTATTTACGTACACATAAAGACCAAATCAAATGGATGTACATATATATATATATATATATATGTAACGTGTAATTATATTGTTTTTAAATATATTTACAAATATTATTGTGATCGTTATATAAGTTCTTCACAATAAATCAAATGATATCAATTAATTATTTTTGTCGGTTGATTTTCCAGTATACGAAAAATTATTAAGTTTTCAAAAATAGGTTTGAGAACAATAGGTAATGATTCAAAAGTATTCAATTGTTTTTGAATATGGAATACCTTGGAATACTTCCCTATTGTTTTCAATCCTATTTTTATTTTTAACATTTTAAATAAGATTATTTATAATAAAACATATACAAATAGTAATTTATTATATTTTTTACAATGAAAATTATATGAAGTCCTATTAATACATTTTTACTACTGTACAATGGTATCGAATTCGTTAAACTTCTTATCATTCTGCTTACGCATTCCTATGTTTTATCAAACACATCACATATTTATAAAATTTATCTTTTCTTCTATCGCTGCTCATTCATGTATCAAATAAATACTGAAATATTTAAATGGCTTCTTTTACACATAACTAAAGGCAAGTCATAGATGTAAACTAATCGATTAAGCTTTAGTCACATGTTACACGTCTTTATTAATCATTTATTTTAAGTAAACTATTGGTTTTCACGACTAGTGTGGTGTTAACGTGCAGTTTAGTTATGAAAATTTACATCTCATCCTTCCAAACCTTCAAAATTCAACATTACAGCATATTCAGTATCTTTTCCTTTACCTTTCATCTGAATAACCACTTCACGTCGGCTTCCTAAACCTCACGAAACATTCATAACACATGTAAAGACAATAGAACGTTTTTGTTATTTTTTTCACAGAACCGGAAAAGTTTTTGACCTTCGCGTCCCTCCCTGACGGCCTGACAACGACCCGTTCAACTCTTTTTGAGGTTAGCTTCACGAACTTGACGATACCTTCGAAACTGTTATACTTAATTGAAAACTAAACATCGTAAAATGCGTGCAATTTTATTCAACCGTTTAGTCGAGAAAAACAAGCGTACAATGATTCTCACCGACAATAGAAACACAGCGTATATAGTTTAGTTGTGATACTGACAGTGACCAGTGATCAGTGACGCCAGGGCCAGGCGCCCGCGAATCCCGCGATATATGTATATTATTGACGCTATATATATATATATATATATAAATACACATCAGACCCACTGACTGCTCCTCGCAGATGAGAAAGCTAAAGCCAGAAGCCGAGAAAGTGAGATTTATTGGCATATACGAGTGTGAAGAAGACAAAAGAGAGCATTGTTATCAGCTCAAAATTTCAGTTATTCCAATTATGTAACGTTTCTTCACATTTCAAATGTTATTGAAATGCCATATAGGAATCCCCCCAATATTTACCACATTCTTTATTATTAATTAAACATATGTATAAATATAAATTATTTTTATATATTTTTAAAATTTTAAAAATCACTTGTAATATAAATTAAGGCTCTGCACTAAATTACACGATATAAATAATATCAAATTTCGATCTATGCTAAACGTATATAATAATAAAAATATTATGCTCTTATATTGTATTATATTGACCATGTAACTTCTTTTTATTTTCAGCGCTCAATGTGCTACAATAAATAAAGAATAATGGCGAAGAAGAAGACTTCGCATTATGAATGACATATTCAATGAAGCATTTATTGTACATAGTTGAGTTTATTTTTGGCCGTGATTAGAAAACCATGACGGATGTCAAATCCATGGAGATCGCCCAGTCTCAAACACAACCCCAGCAACCTCAGCAACAATCGCATTCACAGCAGCAGGCTCAACAACAACAGCAGCAGCAGCAACAACAACAGCAGCAGCAACAACAGCAGCAGCAGCAACAAATGATGATTGCTACACACGAGATGCAACAACAGAATGTGTCTCAGCAACAAGCGCAGCAGCAAGCACAAGTGCAGCAGCAACAAGTCCAGCAGCAGCAAAATCAGCAAGTTCAGCAGCAACAGGCAAATGGACCACACAAATTGCAAGCACAAGTTCAGGTCCAACCACAAGTCGCTGCCATTATGCCGCAGCAGCAGGTAGTCTTATTTCTAAAGAAATCTTTTCTTTTTTAAAGAAATTTCAGTTAAATAGACATCACCAATTCATTAAATTCCCTTTATTTGAATATTTGAAGAAATAAATTTATTCAATTATTAATTCACAATTAAAAATATTCCAATGCAGATAATTTATAACAAAATTTAAGTTTTAAAGTATGCAAGATTTATTTCCAATATATGGCACAATTGCACAATAATGTTACTAATTTTTACACACATTTGTGAAGTTTATTTATTTTTTTAAATAAATAGTAACAATAAGTAATGAAAGTTACAGGATGCGGTAGCAGTTTCGATGCAACATCAGCAGCAACAACAGCAAAGTGTTGGAGCTGTTTCAATGACGTTATCTGGCCAGCAAGGTGGAACGACAATTACTACAATGGCCGCTCATCCCCAAGCCGTGCAGGTTATCCAACAGCCGATGCAGAGTCAAGCATATCATCTGCAGCAGTTGTATAATGCACAAGGAACACCACTCTTGATGCCTGGAAATTTAGCACTTCATCCCGCTGGCATCAATCCGTCATCTATACAGGTATAGTATTTTATTTCTTAATTTATTCTTTAATGGTGGTAGTGTTGAACAGAACTAAAAAAAAAGAAGTTTTACACGTTGTTGTATTATGATTTATTGATCTCTGTAGATCTCAAAATTGAATTTCCTCAGTAAGAAATAAAAAATAACCATTAAGTACTGAATAATTTAAAAACTGAACAATTCTGGAGATTTTTACTTATTTAAGTTTTGATCATAGAAAAATTAATCTTAAATCTATGTATTTAGATTGTAGAAATTTGACGGAGGAATAGTAATAATAAGAATGTTTCAACTCTACAACATCAATAATTTTAAAGGTGAAATAATGAACGGTTCAGTTCGTTATGCATTGTCGTGCTTTCTGTCAAGAGGTTGGTTCCCACCCTGACAAAAGTAAACGACTAAGAATTAGAAATTTTGTTCAAGACTTACCAATTTAACAACAGGTTATTACCGCGGGAAAACCCTTTCAATCTGCCACCCAGCTTGCCCCACATATGTTGACCACAGCATCAACTGGAGGTCAGGGAGGTGGACATCCTGGTGCAGGTGGAACAAAAGTTCAAGGTTTTCCTACCGGCTATTTACCAGTGCCTACGTCTGCAAATCCAGGTGGTGGTCAGACCCTAGTTTTTGGTCAACTAGGTGTCCTGGGCTCTCCTCAACCACCTCAATCATTACAGCAACAGCAACAACAGCAGGGGAATACAAAACAAGATCAAGTGCAAAAAGTAATAACTCGACTTAATACTTGTCAATCACCCAGCCTATACACAGTTAGTCAATTTTTTTTCTTTTATTTCTACATATACATATGTTTACCATTATTATTGAAAAAATTGAATTACCTAACAGAAAAATTTTCTTTTACAGTATACAACGTGTACAGCAAATGCACAATCTGGTCAACGAGGTGGAGGTATGCAATTCGCACCATGGCAATTTGCTCCTCAGGTTTGGACAGGTCTTCAGCCGCAAACTCTTCTGACTGCCACTCCAAACCAAATTTTTATTCGAGGTCCGGGGCAACCTGACATGTTTATTCAAAGTCCACAACCAATTCCAACTCACAATAGTAAATATTGCATATATTTTGGTAAAATAATTTGTATTATATTTAATTAATTATTAATGTTTTACTTAATATGATTTAAGCATTAACGACCCAGCAGCAAATTCAAGGAGTACAACAAATTGCAGCAGCTGGTGGAAAACCTAGAGTAATGGACATTCAGCAGCAGCAACAATCAAACAAACAGGGAACAATGAGCCAAAGACCATTAAGTATTCTTCCATCGTCCATGCAAGGTGTACAGACAACGAACATTCGACCAGCCAGTTCAGTTTCGACTCAAACCAATCATGGAGTCCAGGCTGCAATACACGTTCAGGTAAATTTAAAAAATGATGAATTTAAACAACGTAAAAAAAAGTAGACCGCAAATTTACAGATTTAGTCGTATTAATTCAATGCTTTAGTTTACTAGTATTGAATGCAGAGACGTAAAATTTATAATTTATACAGTTCGCTACATCCTACACGACAGATAAAAAATTAACAACCCGTTAATAATTAATGGTTAAATATGTGTCACATGCGCTAGAATGGATGATACAATCAGTTGTTCTAATTTAAAACCTTACTTAGCATTAATTATTATTATTATTATAATTATTTATTAATTGACGGCCTTCTAGCCTTTTTGTACAGAAATTGTACAACAATGCAGTATGGTTAACTACTATAAATTATTAATACTTGAAAAGTATTACCTAGTTTTTTAAAACAATCAAATCATTAAACGTATTTCAAAACCACTTACTCTGTCGCTCAAAAATATAATGCTGCCTAACTATTTCTTGATTCTAAATTTTTAATAAAAGCTGAAAATACATTTACAAAAATAATCTTTTTGGAAACAGAGATTTTTTGTATTATGGTTCATGGCCATCATGTTATTTGCGACTATCTGATTTCATTACTTTACCCATCAAGAAATAATCCACAAAAATGTTTAATTCCTCGTAAATTCTTTGATGTAAATCATAATCAAGACACACTTCTTAAGATACCATATATCGGTGTAGAAAAGTTGAATAGCTATCCAATAGATAGAGAATAAGACTAGTTATTGTTTTATTCAGACTAATAAATAGCTGTTTCTATTCATGTTAGTTTACAAGTAGATTAATTAAATCCGTATATAAGTAGATTTGAATTTTCAATCGATGTTCTTTTTTCCGTTTAAATTCGTTACATTCATTTATAAGATAACCCGTAGAAATTAATATATTCGTATTCATAACACACACTTACAATTGATTGGGGCATGTTTAAAAACTAAAATATAAAATTCTTAATTTTTCCCATTAAAAAAATGTACCTTTTGGCTTGTTCGTATCTTTATAAGTTTCTGTCCAATAGATTTTACAGTATTTCTGATAGGTTACTGGATCTGATAAAATATACGACAACCAAGGATTATGGTTTTTTGAGATTACAGCTCTTCGACGAAAGTACACCCTCAATTTTTCTCCTATACTTTTCTTGCTAGAAAGTAAAAACGGTGTTTACTATGAAGAACCAGGCAGTTTTTGAGCAAAGTTCTTGTTCATCAATATCATTTACATACTCGTAAATAGTTAATTATGTATCGAGGTACTAAAAATAGGAATTGCGGGCCAGGGTGAAGATCTCTGTTTGCAATTGTTATTTCGTCTAAAGCGATCTAAACGTCGATAAACATCAATGTAAACATAACACTGTGAATTACGTTATGAATATAGAAGAATTCTACAGTTGAAAAGTAATTATGGAATCGAGTAGAACTTACTTGCGAATTGATAAAATTAAATGATGGAAGATTTCCAATTCCACTCTTGATACTATGCGTTTGTTACGAGGAAAAATAAGCCTGACACCATAAGCTAGTGGAAATTGACTATTTTGCATTGTGGGACTAAAGCTATGTGGAAAAAGAACTAGTTTTTTCATATCGACGTGATAAAATAATTTTGGAGATAAATACCTGTTATACTGGGGACGACATTATCTACGCTTTAAAAGCCCCTTATAGAATATGTTCTTTTAAATTGGGCGTGGTTTCATGGCGTTTCTGTAGACGATAATTATCAACGTTTTTCTTTTTTTGTTTGAGGCAGTTGCAAAATTTTGAGCGATATTTGAGGTATTATAGGCCTGATAATTTAATTCTGCTTAAAATATTACGAGTAAAGAAAACTTAATAATTCATATGAAATGTACATTGATTATTAAATACACTAGTATGAATGAAATGTAATCATAATTTGTACATCTAGTACCGCCTTGTGCCAGTTTAATTTAATTCGGTACCTTCAAGACTGAATTAAATTTTGAATGCTTAAGAATGGACAGATGGTAACAGTCGTGAAGAATAAGCGACGTTGTATCGACGTCCGTTTGCTGTAAGATTAGTATTATTTAAGCTTGTTCTTAATATCTCTTTGCTTAGTATCGCAGGGTGACGTTCAATGCCCGAAAAGCAATTGTCCGGACAGTCGTACACTCGTATGTCACAAATGTCCAGTTTTCCGACATACAAGACTGTTGGAACAATTGCCTTCCGTACATTTGCACGTCACCAGTATCGCCGATCGCGCGTCGCGACGATTGGTAATCCTTACACTGGAACTTGCAACGATTACAGAATCGTAAGCATTTTACATCTCTGTCTCTTTCTGTTCCCATTCAGAGCGGCAAAGGAGGTGGCGGTGCTGGCAAAGGGCGTGGTAAGCCGGTGGTTCGCACAAGTCCCGGTCCGAACGCTGCGGTTGCAGCAGCTTCGAAAGCCGACGCTGCCAATCAAACTAAATCCAATGTGCATCATACTACTATGATAATGCAGCAGCAACCGGTGGTCACTAACGGCGGTAATGGCGGCAAAGTGCTTATCACTACACCGATCGCTACTTCTGCGCAACCACCCGGCTCGCCCATGACCGCTGACAAGCAAAATTTTGGACTCCAAAACAAAACACTTATGCAATCGCCGCAGCAGCAGGCACAGCAGGCCATGGCGCAGCAGGTGTTCATTCAACATATCCAGCAACAGCAGCATCAACAGCTGCAACAGCAGTATCAGCAGCAACAGCAGCAGCAACAGCAGCAGCAACAACAGCAGCAGCAACAGGCACAGTCGCAAGCGCAGCAACAGCAGCAGACCCAGCAAACGCAACAACAGATTCAGCCGAAGCCAATGCTGAGTACGTACGGTTTTATATCTTGTCTCTCATCCCCAACCTTATATTCCCTGTCACGGATAGTAGTTTCACCGAAAAAAATCGGGGACTACAAAAGGTTTGTAAAATACGGTGACTAATCACTAAGTAATTCTACGTCAACGCCGCGTACTTAACGATGAGTTAAGATGATATAGAAAAATGACCTGATTCCCATTTCTGGCCATTTGGAACAGCCGGACCCGGGCCACAACATATTTATTCATTTTATGGCCCTCTTTGCCACATCAGATACACTACGCCGAAGAATCAACCGAGCTCTGTCTGACGTTCTCAGTTACATTCTCCTGCTTGCGGTTTTTCTCCTTTTCCATCTCCACCGTCTTCTTCTTCTCTTCCTCCTAAAGTTCGGAAACTCTCTTTGGACATTCGAATAGGACGTGTTCCACGACGTCGTTGAACTTTCATAAACACGGATTTGGTGTAAATATAGCTGCGGAAGTATCCGTGAGTAGCACCTGAGTCAGATGAAAGGTGAAGAATCCATGTTTTCTGCTTGTCCACTCCATTACATCCGGAATAAGGCAGTAGGTCCATTACTCCTTGGTCACTGAATCCCATCGGTGCTGGCCATTCTTCTGACATACTCCTGGGCCATTTGCATTGGTCTCATCCTTGTTCAACATTTTCCTGGGACTGGGCTACTCATAGTGCGACTGTTCTACAGGCATGCCGACCAGTGGCTCTTGCGGCTTATCATGGTATCTATCCAGACTAGAGCTCCGTAGAGAATTTATTTAAATAAAGTCCTTATATCCTGGAAACAAGCACGATGGATGTTTATTTGAACCACTTTAAGTGTGGTCCTACTCATAGTTTGCTTTTATTGGGTCGTTGGAGAGGTCAGTGCCGGTTGCCATCCTCTCCTCCGTTGTGGAAGCTGTCACCGGAGATGTGGGATCCAATAGCTATCCAGCTCCGGCTGACTGTTATCGGCCCCCATCTCGGTCCCCACAGATTGCTTAGAGGAATTCGTTTGCACACTGAACATCCGTGTGGTAGCCGAGGCAGTTGCCCCCTTTTGCCGCCTCCTGATCCGATTGTTTGGCTGGTTTCTTGCAACGAATCAAGACCTGGCCAAAATCCAGAAAGGGCCTGCAGTCCATCGGCTGAAGAGCCTCATACGAGACATCACCGATCGCAAGTGTCAAAGTTTGGCCCTTGCTCTCTGTCTTCGCATTGAGGATCCACCAGGGATCGGTCTGCAGTCCCTTGTTTTGGACTTTTATTCGGTGCAGTACGTCTTTCGGGGATTCTACATTAGCCCCCGGTATCTACACTACACCGACTTTGGGTTATTGTATCTCGTCTTCCCCCATTACTGTAAGCTCCGCGTCATCCCAAACCTTAACTTTGTTGATGTTGCATGTTACCCATAATCGGCTTTCCTCGTCCGCGCAAGTCATGATGATGGCCTTTTGCAAGATCCCGAGCTGCACACTTGTCATAGGGAACTTATCACGGATCTCTATTTTGACTGACCCAAGAACACCCCGAAATGACAATTTGCTCTTGACTTCTAGGATACTACCTGGACTGGTCTTGTGGGAATTGCTCCTCCGACCCGACCCGTTTCATGGCAGGATTTTTTTCGCGCCCATATTTTCCGCGAATGGTTTTACACAAAGGACGCGGCCTTCTTCAAATGCCATGCTCCCTTTAAGTAGTTTTTGAAGCCTTTTCCTGGAGGCCCCATTGAGAGCAGGTTTTTGTAGCCTTGCCCCCGCTATGGCTCCAGGGACTTCATCTGCGGTTTTTGTAACCACAGTTTCTTTATTTTCATTTTTTTTTGTTTTTGTTTATTTCTATTTGTATTTGTAATAGTAGGAAGTAAACTGTCGTACCCTGTAGAGCTCCGCTTGCAGGGTGAAGGCTATATGCAATGGGAGGTCGCCTGGTATTCCAAGGGCATCGTTTGCATTACAGCACCCCCTGTACCATGCATCCGTTCGGCACGATAGCTCCCACCATTGGATTGCGGGATCGCTTCTTAGTCGCAACCCTCTCAAGAATGCTTGCCACCGTGTCCCCTCCAGCTCGAAGGTCAGAGATGGTGATTTGAGTCTCCAGCCTCTTCCACACACACATTCCCCTATAATCGGAAACGTATTGAAACTTAAAAATACGAATTAAAATACATTAAAACGACTGAAAATGAATTCACTTAATGCGTACATGAATTCATTTCAGTTCGTATTTTTAATATTTAATTCGTTTTCGTTTACTGAGTCATCAGTTAGTCCGTCTATAGGGTACCAAGACATTCATCAGAAAGAACACCCGTTTATAGAGGTCTGCATCTCAGGACTCAGGACTCCCAGTACGGTTGTTGCTAACCCCCCCCTCCATCACGACAAGTTCATGCGATGCATTAGAGGAGGTTGACTGAGTAAGTCGTTATACAAAACGTTTCAGAACTGAGCCTTGCGGCATCCCTCCCGTGATTTTGCAGAAGCGTCTACCGTGACCGGTGTCATAAAATAGAGTCCGGTTTTTCGGCAGGCTTGAGCAGGCGTTCCGGATATCAAGTGCTATGAAGGCACATATCCGCCTTGTATTCCGGCTGTCGCTGATGGCGCCGGTGGATACCGTCTTTACTCGGTTGATCCAATAAATGGTTGAGCGACTCTTTCTGAAGCCGAACTCGTTTGCGGAGCCTAGTAAACCAAGAAGCATTTAAGTACCAGAAATAGGATTAAGAGTGATAGAGAAGTATTCGTTTCAGTCCATTCTTAGTCCTATTTCTGGTACTTGAATGCTTCTTGATTAACTGGGAGAGGCCTCCAGCTTCTTGAATCGCTGCCTTTAATCGGGCAGATATTACCCGCTCGTTTGGAGCACTTATTCCCTTGGGCCTAATCTTATTCATTTTATATGGTCGTGGACTTTGTCGGGCATCTTATTAGGCCGCTTTCAGTAGCCTGCTATAGTTTACCTTCCTGGTTTTCTAATTTTCTACAGCCTATTAATATTTATTAAGACTTTATAGAAAGACCCACCTCTTGATCTTTATTAAAAATTCAATTAAAATAGCCAATTTAAACCTTGTAAGTAAAAGAAAATAGAAAGATATCGATAGATTCTGTAATTATTTCTCGAAAATTTTATAATTTTGTTTAATAAAATTTAATTTCTTAATTACAGCAAGCATGACGATAGCTCAACAGCAACAGCAGCAAGCTCAGCAACAAAACGTCGTTTTACAAGGTGACCGGCCCATTATGCCTGTGGTATCAATGGGTGGCGTTGGTGTAACAACGACGTTACAAATGAGTCAAGTTCCGCAATCTCCGATGTCCACTGTACAGCACCTTCAGTTACCGGTGAATTTATTTGTAGATATCATTTGTTCTATCCTTCTTTATTTGAAATTATTACGATTTTCATTCAATTGATAATCAATGTCTTGATGATTATTTAATTTCATTGATGTTCTTTCTGTAGACGTTAAACCCTACAATAATTGGGAATCAAATCGTTGGTGGAGCACCTTCGGTACAAACACTACCAATAGTAAATCAGTCAACAGAGCCAAGTCAGCAACCGCCGCAGACACCTCAGCCTACAGAAGCATTGAGCATGCCAATGCTTGTAACGTCTCCAGAAAGGAATCACCAAATGGAGTGTGCAACGATTCCCCCTACATCCACGGCATCTGTTACAATTATTAACAATGATGATGCCAGTTCGAGGGCTACTCCTAAAAAAGACTTAATTACTATTAATATCGAAGAACCGTCTTTGCCAACACCAATGGAGATTTCAGGTTTGTATAACACTTTTAGTGTATAGTAAGATAACATATAGAAATTAATAAATACATAAAAAAAATTAATATATATGATTGATATTAATTTTAATGCATCTGATTGTAGATATTGAACAAAAGAATAACTCAAAAGAGGAATTAGATTCGTCGGTGGCAAAGGGTGAAGATAAAGCATGTAATAATCCCTTAGCTGGATTAGCAAATGCAGTGAATTCGATTCCAAATGGTAATATTAGTGAAGAAATGTCAGTTTCTGAGTCAATACCTCCGACGCTCAATAGCAGACATCCACCTCCAAAAGCAATGGTAAAGCCACAAGTCCTGACGCATGTCATTGAAGGATTCGTGATACAAGAAGGTAAATAATACTTATTCTAGCTACTATTTTGTATAAACATATATTTTTTTTTATGGCAGTTTTTCACTGCGATGTTGAAATTATAATAACCATCGCTTGATTTCCATTATAGCTTCAGAACCCTTTGCGGTCAATCGATCATCGCTAAACGGATCGGTAGGACAAGAGTCGAATAATACCAATCGGAAAAACCTTTCTGGAGAAAGTGAAAGCGATGATCAGCCGATTAATAAAAGTAAGAAACAAAATAGTCTTTAACTTTACTTGAAAAAATCAATCACACGAACACACAAACAGAAGTTTACTCGTATATTCTATAAAAGCTCTGTCGAGGTTTCAAGTTAGGACTTCCACACGACACATACCAGAGTGGAATTAAAATTCCTCTCAATGTGCATACCTCTTAATTTTTTTTTTTTAATCTCCTATATAGTTTTAACACAAATATGAACAAAAAATTTCAATGTGAAAGGTTAAGCCAACCGAAATAACCTATATTATTTATAATTAAAAATAGAAAAGCGACTCAATTATACAAATGAAGAAGTTCTGCCATCCACCAAGTGTGAACACTGTACTTCGCAGACTGATGAAAATACGAAGACTAAGAAGGACAAAAGATTCTGCACTTGCGCAAAGAGGTAAAAAATACTTTATTTCTGAATATATTTTGGAACTTTTTTATCTCTAAGACAGTAAACAGCATTACAATGTTTTCTCGTTTTAATAGTAAAAAGAAAGAAATACGCGATCGAGATAATGGTGAGAAACAGTGGACTGAAATCGAAACTGAAGCAAAGAACACTGACAGTGATTCATCGAAAAAGAATGGAGAAGAAAAATTAATACTTCCGATGAATGCTATTACAGACGAACCAAAAATCAATCCTGTCAAATGGACGGTGAGAATTGAAGTTGCTTTTGTGTAACCTATTCACTTAGATTAAATATTTATTTTTTTTAAACAAAATCATTGGTTTTATTTCAGGTCAATGAAGTTTGTGACTTTATT